>JAOUQT010000015.1:6312766-6325643 GCA_025769995.1 Xyliphius kryptos | reverse complement strand
AGTATTATTACCATTATTATTTACAATAAAGTGCATGGAATGAGACTATAGAATAATAATTACTGAATGTAAATAGTGTATACACAAAGGATGATCTGGGTTATTATTTACAGTATATATTAAATGAGATTATATATGTTTATAGATAAGTGAGTGTATGTACACAGTAAATACAGAGTGAAAATAGTGCAAGTATGAATAGTGCAGTAATAATATGTGCAAATGTACAGATATGATAACTATTGAATTGTTATATAATAACAGGACAGTGTATGATAAAGTTATATAGCTAATGTGTCCCAATAAAGTGTCTGTGCACAGTTAAGTGACTATAATGAGTATTTAAAAAGAGTGAATTAAAAAGATGGCTCCAATATTTATCCATCGGACTGCTTTTTGTGTGAGGGATTCTAACAACGCAACCAACCTCCGACCGTAGAGATGTCTTGGGCACATGCCTGATTGTGTTCATAATTCTGCATGCGAGTGTGTATGGGTGTGTGTTTGCTCTGCTATTTTTCTAAGGACAAGTTCTAACCTTCAAACATTTTAGGAAGTGAGGACATCGAGATCCATCATCGCACATTTCTTGCCAGTATTTCACCCTGTTTCTCTCATGGTGCTTTACAACTTAAAGTATGCATATTGATATATAGTATTCATTTTAGCACATTCCTCATTTGTGTGTGTTTTATATCACACTTGATATGTGCCGCCCCTATTTCTACTCCCCAGGTAATCTGCCCTAATTATAGGGTATTATAAACAGGGTCATCTTTTCCTTAAAGATTTACTTGTTCCTTATCTAAGAACAGTTACAAGAATGTGTGTGTGCTGGCCTTACTCAGGTCATCCTACCTGCAATTACAGCTGGCAACTAAGTAAACACACACATGCACACATATATATACACAGTACATCTAGTATACTGCATGCACTGCAGGCATATTGTCCTCTTTCTATCAAACCAAAAAACATTTAATGTTAGCACTGTGATTGTTTTAGTCACATGTTTGCAGACTCACACTTTGACTCACTAACTGAGTAAATAGTCATTTCAAACCCTAGGGCATTACCATGCTCCACTGAATAAATGTATAATATATTGGGTCCTACAACAGAGCAAATCTCTGTGATTACAGAATCAAAAAGCAACAAGTGTAGATATCATTTCAATTTCATATCAAAATAAAGTGTCTCAAAGAAATAAGCAAAGAAATATGAAGCTATCATCCTGATAAATGAAAGTTCGGAAGCCCTGGGACACACACTGAGATACAAATACACACACATGACTACAACAACCCCTGCAACCAACTCACACCACAAATACACACACACTTTTGTCTATCGCTTTATATTTTGCTCTTTGTCTATCAGGCTCTCAAATAAAATGTAAGAATTTATGATTTTTAAATAACCTTTCCTTCATACTCAAGGGTGCCTGAGTCTAAGAGGGAAAAGTAAGGATCTTTCTGACGGCTTTTGAGTCGAAGGGGCAATTATTTTTTTCTTTTTTATTAATTTATAAAAAATTTAACTGTCATCAACTGTCATAGTTTATATAATAGTTTATTTAAAATGTTACATTTTCTCCAAAAAGATCACTGTCTTTTACGTGTTAATAAATGTAAGCGAGCAATGTAAAGCGAGTAAATGCAATATAAAGGAACAAACACAAACTAGAAGTTAGCGCTGAAAAACATGAACTTCATGAATTTCAAATGCAGCACATCTTGATTAAGTGCAATCAAGAGAAACTGTGTTTTTGCTCTTACTAAAACTGCATGCTCCTAAAACCTGCTTGCTTCATAAATTATAACAGGAAAAGTACGTCAGAGATCTCCATCATGTAGGACTAACCTCTGAAGGACAGCCATTTGTCAGTTCAACCATTTGTCAGTTGTCATAATTGCAGTTGTAAATCATTTTATTTATTTATTTATTTATTATTTATCCTTATTAAAAAATCATTACCACGTGTCTTCTTTTCCACACTATTCTGCTAAACAAAAGCATAGACCATCATGGCTACTAAGGGTATGTTGGTTTTTGCTGGTGTGATGCTGGTTTAACTGGTCACCTTTAAAAACATTTGTACAGGAATTTTTCTCTTTGTCTATGGACCTCACTTGAAGCACAGGTGAAAAGGTTTCCTTAAGAACAACGATTAGCACAGATGTCCTTTATAAAGTCTAATTCAAGAACTTCAAGGAGACGGATGACTGTGGAATTTGAGGATGGTCTTTAGGGAAGTTCAAGATAATTCAAAAATTAGGCCAATAGATTTTATCCAACCATGGATTTATTATAACTTATTTACCATTGCTGATCTTAATAACCACACGCTTTGTGGGAAATTGAGGCTTTGGGGGCAAGTTCAAATGAGTCAAAATATTTCAAGGAACCCCAGGACAGTATTATTTGCATGTGTCAGGTCATGAGAGCTGCAACACTGGAAGTTAATATAGCTCAAACTGAACAGTGCCAAAACAGCATGATGGCCCTGAGGTTTTTATCCACACATCTAACATAATCTCAGTCTCAACAACACTATGCATTCAGAAAACATAACCACCTGTTTCCTGTTTGTCTCCTGTATTATTACAGTAATAAAGACCTGCAACCCATTGTACGTAGCCGTCTCTTTATGCTCTTAACATTGTTTTACGCTGTTCTCTAATTAAACCTACGATTACTTACAACCCTGTGCATCTGATGTTGTAAATTTACCTGCATCACCACGGTTCAGAAAATAATCCATTGCTCTAAAATTCAAGTCCAACTCATGTCATTCTCAGAAATATCAAAACACTTATATTGCTAATAAATAAATAATAAAACATATCGATTGATGGATAGATTGATGGATGAACAAAAAAATTATAATTAATAAATGTATATCATGTCATATACCATCATCGCTTCACAAGGGTTGGCTGCATAGCGTTCACAATGCCCTCTGTCTGTGTTACTTGAAGCAGCCTAGTAGATGATAATTCAGTCCACGTCATGGTGATGTCCATCCAGATTAATCTTAGACTTTCACATCTTCTGATTCCCTCAACAAGTCCCGTGATTACATTTACTTCTATGCAGTCATGTGGGTGCCTCCTCATGAACGTTGTAACATGACTCGCAGTATTTGATATAGCTCTGTACGTTCTGTTATAGCCATCCTTCAGGCCTGCTAAGATCATCTTCTTCATCCATGAGATCCTAAACAACTTCAGGAGGCACTTATTTTCAATATTCTTCATAAAAGCTTCTTCTTCTTTTCTCAGTGTCTAGACTTCACATCCATATGTGGCCTCAGGCCTGAGCATAGCTTTTACCTGTGGTAGACTGGTGAAGGTTCTTTTTTGAATTGTTTTTCCTTATCTTTGCTTATTTGACAATCACCACAATGCCCATTGCCATTATGAAATTCAATTCACTGGCACAGGCAATAGCACTTGATACTCAACATCCCAAATATGTGAAGGAGTCCACTTGTACAATACCAGACATCTTCCTTCCACAATGATCTCCATTATGTCTTCGGTGTTGGATATTATTTTTCTTTTAGCAGCATTGTTCAGCACGTTATTATATCCCTTTGCAAATTTCTCAGTATGAAAAATCACCCCCGTTGTTCTTCTTGTGATGTGGCCAATAAGACAATGTCATCAGCATACCTGAGATTGTTAATGGTCCTTCCACCAATCCTAAATCCTTACTGCTGCATACTGTTGACTGTAGGGATTTTTGAGCAGTTGGACCAGGTGTGAGGCGAAACCCATGTTTATTCACCATTGGCGATGCTGTACCATGTTGAAATTGATAAAACAAAAAAAACAGTTCCTGGTTCCTTTCCCTTGTTTCTCCATGATGATACAGAGATTTGTGATCTGATCCCTTGTGTCTCTTCTTTGCCTAAATTAAGCTTGCTCTCCAAGCTTGTTATGCATTCGATTCAAAAAGACATACAACAGAAGCTTGCTAACATGTAAGACTTGTGTGATGGTCTTGTAGTTGCTACATTGGAGAGAGACACCTTTCTTGGGCAAGGGGTTGAAGACTGACTGTGTATATTTCTCTTGCCTGATTCCGCCGAAACTTCGATACATACTGTACCTTCTGGCCTAATCTCTCTTCCAAACCTGAGCAGTTCAACTGCAATGTAATCTGCACCAGGTGCCTTTCATGTAGCTAAGTACAGCATGGCTTGCTTGATCTCTTCCACCAGTAGTGGTGGTTTCTTTCCATAAACATCAATCTGTATATTCACCGCTTCTCTACTGTTCAATTCCTCAACGTAAAATTCCTTATTTGGTTCGAATATTTAAGCGTACAGAAGCCAAAAAATGGACAGTAACAAACATACTATAGAATTAGGCCATGCTAGACATTTGAAGGTGCTATGCTTGTATACTGTATAGTATGCCATAAGCTAGGCAGAAGCTGAGCTGAAAGGTCTTGTAGGTAAGTAAGGAGTAAAAAGTTTACATTTACATTTTTATTTGTAGTATTTAGAAGACGCCCTTGTCCAAAGCGACTTACAAAAGCGCTTACAAAAGTTCATTCATGTGTTCCGGAGTGAGGGCATTTAACACTTTGTGAGATATTAAAAGATATTTTAAATCGATTTTAAAGCACACAGGTAGCTGCTGTAAGGAGTCCAAGAGGTAATGTGATCCGGGTGCTTTACTAGTGTCAGACGCCTGACAGCTGAGCTCTCCACTAGCTCTCCACCAAAAAGACCATTACTATCAGTCCTAAAGGAATTGGGATAATTTTGCTGTGAGTTACATTAACAAGGATTTAATGTAAGAACACACACACAAAGATGATAGATAAGAATTAGATCTAATTGGTTTATAAATAACAAAGACACATTGATACGCTCTAAATCAAGCTCTAAAGATCACTAAAATAGGGACCTATCAAAAATCTATGCCACTACAGACTGATGATCAGTTAAAAAGTAACAGGTACAAGCTCCTGTATACGTTTTAGTTTTGTTCCATTAGTGTGTTCAGATTTAAATAACAAAGAGGCAGAACAAATAGTAACCTTTGAGAATTTAGCTTCAGATTTCTTTATCCTAATGAGGGTCACAGTAGTATATTTGGGGCCTTTTTTGAGTGAATCTCCCTGTATTTAGATGCTGTAACCTGTTCCAGGAAAGAACATTCATTTCAGTGAATCTACATATTGGAATGGTCATGGCACTTATCTGGTCACTTTTATTACAATGCTAAGTGCATATTATCTTGAATTCACTGTGTTCAACTGACTGTGAGCACAGATTAATTTGGGTGTCATTGTGTATTTGTGTGTGTGTGTGTCCTGGACAATTAAGTGGATATGTCATTCCTAACAAGCTGTGAGGCATTGAGGCAGACAGGTCAGCATCACAGGACACAAGACCCAGGACTCACTTTTCACTCACACACAAACACGGTGTTAATTAGATCACAGGTCTAATGATGCAAAAAGCCACTAGACAGTGCCATACTCTGGCTCTTTTTTTAAATTGTATCTCCTTACCTTTCCCTAGACACATTATCCTTCTCAAGTCACAATTGAACTGCAAGTACATACATATATAAATTTAGAATTCTTGTGAATTATATGACTGACAAGATTACAGAATAGACACAAGTTTATGGTGAGAGAGAGAGAGAGAGATAAAGAGAGAGGGAGGTGAACCCATTATGTTTTTTCCCAAGGCCTGCTGTTCCTCAGTCTGGATAGAAAGGCAATAAATTCTGGGCCAAAGTCAAAGACAAACAGGACATTCATCTTGACTGGGGCAACTCTCCCACAATGCACTGTTGCAGACTTCTGACCTTCAGGACTAGGCAAGTGGTAACCCATCTATCATATTCCGCTTAATCCACACAGGGTCACGGGCCAGCCGATGACCATGCGGCAACTCTGGGCGCAAGGGCAGGAATAACCCCAGACAGGGCACCAATACATTATAGGGTCCATACACACATAATCACACACACATTCTTTAGAAACACCAATTAACCTAATGCACGTCTTTGGAATGCAAGAGGAAACCAGACCACATGGAGAAAACATGCAAAATCCACCACATAATTTTCTTGGTTGATCCGACTCAGCAATGATCATTACTTTTTCTTTCTCTCTCTTTCAACCTCCTTTAAACATCCAATAACAATGACACAAAACATACATTCATTTATTTTCTATACCAGCTAAATTTTAGTTTTGCGGTCAGGGGAAGCTGACGCCCACTCGGCAACTCTGGGCGCAAAGGCATGAACAACCGTAGACAGGGTGCTAATCTATCACAATGCACAAACACACACAATCATAAACACACTAATGGGAAATTTAGAGACAACAATTAACCTATCATGCATGTCTTTAGAATGGGGGAGGAAACCGGAGTACCCGGAGAAAACCCGCGCGAACACTTGGAGAACATGCAAACTTCACAAGTCATACATGATCTATAAGTCATACATGATTTTACTGGTAAGTAAAATTTATAAATGTAGTCTTTGTAAATAAATGTATGATGTAAATGATAATGAACATTACAGGCTTATCACAAATTCTCTTGTTAATGCAACTAAAAACACAAATCATAATAATATGCATTATTACACAAAAACAAGTCATCTCAAAACAGCAACTTTTGCAATTCTGCAAAGCTTTTTATGTGAAACACTTGGATGTGTACGACTTTTTCTTTACAGTATTCTCTTCTTTCTCTTTACCATGTGATCAATACAGTTCACCTGTGACTGAATCTGCAATAATAAAAGCATTAGAGGAGTCAGGAAAATAACACAGAATCTTATTAAAAACGGGTGCCAGTTTCACTTCATCACTCTCTGTTGTAGCCTATAAGGGAGAGATAGTGAGTGAGAGAGAGAGACATAGACGGAAAGGGAGAACGAGAATAAACTAATGTGAAAGCATCAGCAAGGAGACGAAGAGGAAAGAACAGGTCTTGATCCTCCTGCTATCTCCTCCAGTAATGAAGCGACTGTGGAGGCCTCAGAGTAGGTAGACCTGGCTTAGCATTCAGTTTGTCTCTTGCACTATGTATATTTAATACTCTCTCTTTTATATTCCACCAGCCTGGGCTCAACATAGTGCTCATCTTTATTTCATTCTCAGATGGGTTTTAATTTTGACTGACAATATTATTCCCTCCTTCGCTCGATCCTATTTTTGGTCACACAATAAACAGGTCATTGGATACAACTATATAACCATATTTATAATCTGATTATGCATTAAAAACGTTGGTAGTTCTTAAAGAGCAAATCATGTTATTATGTATGTCTGTGGCTGTTAATTATTTCATATTGATATTGAATTATAAAACTGTGCTTATAAATAAACTCATATTAAGCTTTTATATATTATATGTGCTGTCACAACTGTGCTGGTGCATTGCTATTTAGGTTTTGCAGAAGAAAATATAGTCATGAATGCATGCATCTGTTCTGATGAATATAGCATAGAACATTCTTAATCTTCCAGTGCGGTGGTGTTTTTCATCTCACTTTAGTACAAAAGTGTTTTTCTTTAGAAACCCCTTAGAATAGCATCAATGGCAAAAGAATATTAGCCTGACTTTTAGAGAAGGCCTTTTTCTAAACACAACTAGTCTACTTCACACGAGCACTAACTATTAAACTCTTTAAGAATCGGGGTTTGAGAAGTGTTGACTTTTTCCACATTTCCACATTTTGTTATGTTACAGCCTTACTTCAAATGGATACATTTCCTCAAAATTCTACAAAGAATACCCCATAATGACAAAGTCAAAAATGTTTGTTTAACAGTTTTGCAATTTTATATATATAATAATAATATTATCCGGGTTCGAGACCTGGGTGGACATGCATACCCTCCCGCATACCAAAGACATGCATGATAGGTTAATTGATGTCTCTAAATTGCCCATTAGTGTGTGATTGTGTTGTTCGCCCATTTTCAGATCTCTCTAGAGATGCTCAAGATGAGGCTCAAGCCTGGACTCTGGCTGGGCCAATCCACAACATTCACTTGTCAAAAAGCCCCTCTTTTCCCATATTGGCTTTGTTCTTAGGGTCGTTGTCCTGTTGGATGGCGAACCTTCACCCTAGCCTGAGCGCTCTGAAACAGGTTTTCTTCAAGGATGTCTCTGGACATTGCTGCATTTATTTTTCACTGACTAGTTTCCCAGTTCCTGCTGCTGAAACAATAACCCTACAGCATGATGCCGCCACTTGCTTCACTGTAGTGATGGTCCTTCAGACATGATGCTTGGCATACAAGACAAGGAGTTTAATAATTGTTTCACCAGAGAATTTTGTTTCTCATTGTCTGAGAGTCCTTTATGCACCTATAGGCAAACTCAAAGTGATCTGTTTTTTGCCTTTGATCTGACTGGCCAATCTATACCATAAAGGACTGACACTTCTGGAGAACAGCAGAAATAGTTGTTCTTCTGGTTATCCTCTTTCCATAGAGCAATGCTGAAGCTTTGTCAGAGTGACCCTTGGGTTCTTGGTAACCTCCCTGACTAGGGCCCTTCTACCCAGATATCTCTCGGAAGAGTCCTGGTAGTTCCAAACTTCTTCATTTACAGGTGATAGAGGCCAATCTGCTTATTGGTACCTTCAGTGCTTCAGAAATTCTCTGTACCATGAAACAATTTACTCTCTGAGGTCTATAGATAATTCTTTGGACTTCATGGCTTGATTTATGGCCTGAACTATGGGACCTTATATAAACAGGCATGTGCCTTTCCAAATCATGTCCAATCAACTGGATTTACTATATGTGGCCTCCAATGAAGTTTTCAAAACAAAATTTCTGTATGGAGTTTGCATTTTCACCCTGTGTTTGCATAGGTTTACTCTGGGTACTCCAGGTTCCTTCCACAGTCCAAAGACACGCACGCTAGGTAAATTGGACATACAAAAATTGTCATTGGCTAAATACAATATATGACTTGTGTATAAAATGAAACTTGGGTTATTAATGTTATTAACATGGCCATTAATGAGGTTAATCCACTAATAAACAAACAAACATTCTTCCTCTGCAGTCTAATTAGTTTTTTCCTTTAATTTTTTAGTCTGATTTTTCCATTTTGTTGGTGTGGCCTGTGTTGTATATGTTTCTTTACAATTAGGGGTACCACTGGCTACAGAGGTAAAACAGTAATCTCTTCTGGATGTTCTGCTGGTATTACAGCTTGACTCTACCAGTATGTTTTCTGGGGACAGTAAGGTTATGTCCAGTATAGCATTCAGTGCTTTTTCACTGGCTTTGCATTTTTTTAATTCTTTGCCTGTTTATGCAATTGTACTTATTGGTAATGTCTTTATGTTAAAGGCACATTGTTTGCACATTGGATTTTTTCTTTAAAAAAATAAATAAAAACAATGTTACAGATGGATAATTATAAATTTTTGTGTTCCAGTATGATATCTCTACTATTAACCAATAACTTATTTTAATGTTAAAATAATATTATTTTAGTGCTGTATTATCATTATAAAATTATATTTTATTTAAAGGTATTTTTTCAAACTTAATGTATAGTCAGTGTGAACCTATAATCTATGAGTTCATAGATTATAGGCCTATCCTAACACTTAATGATAGCCATGGTAATGGTATCAATTTAGTAATTAAGTGTAAACGGTAGAACTCTATAAGACTGATACTGACGTTATACTAAACTTATGTAAATTATATGTAATACTGCGCTAATACAGAACATTTCAGTTTAATTTACTTTCTCTGTTGTTCTGCAAGGATCACCTGCGTTCTTTGTAAATCACTGTTTATTTGCACTCTATACTTTCTGTTTTTTTCTCTCCCACTTACCTCTCCCTCAAATCTTACTGGTCGAAAAAAAAAGTTATATTGCGTTTTACAAACCCAAATCCAAAAAAGATGGGACAAAATACAAATTGTAAATAAAAACGGAATGCAATGATGTAGAAGTTTCAAGATTTTATATTTTATTCACAATAGAACATAGATGACATATAAAATGTTTAAACTGAGAAAATGTAATTTTCTGAAAATTTGTGAAAATAGGTGATTTTCAATTTCGTTACAACAACACATCTCAAAAAAGTTCGGACAAGGCCATGTTTACCACTGTAAGCCATCTACTTTTATCTTTACAACAGTCTGTAAACGTCTGGGAATTGAGGAGGCAAGTTGCTCAAGTTGAGAGGTAGGAATGTTGCTGTAATTGATGCAGTATGTGGTTTTGCATTGTCACATTGGAAAATGAAGGTCTTTCCTGAATGAGAAGTCATCTGGAACAGAGCATATGTTGCTATAGAACCTGGCTATACCTTTCAACAATGATGGCGTCCTTCCAGATGTGTAAGATGCCCAAGCCACACGCATTATTACATCCCCATGCAGGCTTCTGAACTAAGCACCGATAACAACTTGGGTCGTCCTTCTCCTCTTTAGTCTGAATGACACAATGTCCCTGATTTCCATAAAGAATTCATGGAATGTTAATTCATCTGACCACAGAACAATTTTCCACTTTGATACAGTTCAAATGAGCCTTGGCCCAGAGAAGACGTTTGAGCTTCTGGATCTTGTTTAGATACGGCTTCTTCTTTGAACTATAAATTTTTAGTTGTCAACGGCAGATGGCAAGGTGAATTCAAGGTGAGTGAATTCAAGGTGAGTTCTCTAGAAATATTCCTGAGCCCATTTTGTGATTAAAATACATGAGCATGCCTGTGTGTGATGCAGTGAAGTCTAAGGGCCTTAGAATCACAGGCACCCAGTATGGTTTTCTGGCCTTGAACCAGACTCATCGTCTTATCTGATAGCATGGCAGCATGCCGACATCTTTTTATCTGACTATTCATTCTGCATGTTACTTACTACCTGTGCATTTTGTCACAAAGAACAATAGAGGGACCGTGTAGAATGATGGGTTATGCGTATTTACAGTATATGCATGACTGTGGTTTTAGTCATGACCATAATTCTTACAGGTCCATGAATCACAATCAAAGTCAACGATTTTTATGTTGTATACAATGTTTTATAACCTCACACTGTACTATACATGAATAAATGTGTATAATTATCATTAATCGGTTTTAGTTACTAAAGTAGGAGTTTCTATTTTTGTGTTAAAATACGCAAAATTATGAATTTGTCAGGAACCCTAGAACTTAGGCGACAGGGGATTCAGGATTCCTGTCAACCAACGCTTTTGATGACAGCCCTTGTTTACAGAAGCACAATTTACGAGGCTCTTGTGTTTTGTGCACTGATTAGGTTACTATTTAGGTTTTGTTCAGTTCATTGTGCGACATTATAGAGAGACTATGCCAAGTGTGTATTTCTTTGTTTCTTGCCACGTTGTGCCTAGGTCCTGTACTTGTGTTTTTTTTTAGTTTATTTCTTTGTTTATTTGTGAATTTTCAAAGACTTTATTAAAAGCACCTCTATGCAACTACTTCTGCCTTCTTCCCGTGTTTCTTTTCTGTGGGGGATATTGTGACAGAATTCTAACAACATTTAGGCTTTTTTTTTTTTTTTTTTTGCAATTCTCGCTTTCTAACATAGGGATCTGGTAAAATTGGTGCATTTTTAATATACCAGGCCAGGCCAGGCCAAAAGAAATGCAACCACCTGGATTTAAACAAGCAAATAATTAAGAGACTCGTATTGAATAATTATTGCATGATCCTAGGGGAAAATTACTACAACTCCAGACAGAAATAAATAATGTGATATTGCAGAAGCTTGTGGAAACGATGCCACAGTGAATGCATGCCATAATCAAAAAGTAAAGGTAGTGTGTGAGAACTTTTTTAGGCCAGTAAGTGTATTTTAATTTTACTTTTAGGGAATTACAGACTCACACATTGATGGTGGTGCCTACAGTTTATATTGCAACAGTGATGTGTGGTGATGTTCATGGCTTGGGAGCCTCTGATAGTTTAAGAGCCAGAATCACAAATAAATGAATTCAACAGAGTAGCTTAAAGTTAATTCAATCTTTAATTTGCTACTTGAATTTTGATTACTAGATATGTTTCATATCTTATAATATCAGTCTTTATGTGGCTCAGAAGGGAAACGTTTGTTTTAAATTACAATAAAAAAATCCCTACATATTTAACACATATGAACATATAATCTGTCCACTGCAAAAATCCAACAGTACAGTATCTTTGGTCTTTTAGCTATGGCATTGTTCTTCTATTATATTTGGAAAATAAACATATATGGGTGTAATGTTCAGGGAACCAAAGACATATACTGTATGTAGAAACTGTAAACTACAGGATTTTCAGTAAATAAGAGGAAAATGTTATAGAAGGATAACCCACATAAATTAGGGTGGTGTGATATGTAGTATATAGTTGGCATAGCTGACCTATGTTATGTATGTTGTACATCCAGATAAAAAAACAACCCACACTAGATTGCACATCAGAACTAAAACATATGTGTACTGGAGATAAACACATGCGCCAAAAGTTGCCATTTGGGCATCGGCTTCCCCATGACCCTAAACTAGGCTTAAGCGGTGTAGCAAATGAACAAATGAATAAATGATCTGGTTATATTAAAATCTCTGCTGGCCGCACTGCCTTACCTGTATCTTAAATAGCATCTAAAAAACTGACCTAAAAGAACATAAGGTTAGAATAGTAACAAGACTTTGTGATAATAATGTACATGTGTCTCTGTTTGGCTGTTCATCATTCTATACATCTCATATGCTCCAAATGTTGTAATTTAGTAGATGATTATTGTGTGCTATCCTGTTGTGTGTGTATGAGTAAATGAGTGAACAGGGAGGTTTGCCCCAGCAAGACATGCTTGTGTGAGAATTATGGGGTGTGTC
>JAOUQT010000015.1:6287516-6299178 GCA_025769995.1 Xyliphius kryptos | reverse complement strand
CTACTTGGAATCGAACCAGGGACCTTCCGGTCGCAAGGCCGGTTCCTTAACCACAAGCCTACGACTGCCCCTAAAAATATGGTAACGCTTCACGATTTTGCGTGTCAAACAGCACAAGATACAAACAATCTGCGCTAGCTACTTTTGTGAAGCGGACCTCTTACTGTAAAGAAAAGATGCCAGTTTACAGGATGTAATAAAAAAGATAGAAAAATTGCACCAGACACGGAATCTTTCCCAGTCTCAAAATTTCTCTGACCAAAAGCCGCTACCCAGTTCAGCATACCCTAGCCAGACACAACTAGTGTCACCATGAGTCTTGCTCCTCTCCTGCTTAAATAGAGCTTGCGCAGGTGTGACTGTTTGTATGTGATTGCCCAGTGGTGTGAGGGGAAATTTGTTCTACCACCACCTGATTCTCCTGCTGAGGAGGCAGGATCAAACCCCTATTACAAACAATATAAGTATATATATATGTTGAATTACTGTTAGAAATTCTGAAAACTGTAGATTTTAGTAGGTATTTTAATTACTTGACTTTAACTTCATATTTGACTGTGATAAAATCATCCCTGGAGTTTCACTGGGTCTGTGGCTTGCGACATATGGCTGTGTGTGCTTGACCCGCGCAGCTGAAATAAGTAAATCATATTTCCGGTTTTAGTGTCTTTAAAGCTGTATCAGAATGGTATTCGGCGCAAGTTCATTTGTTGAATATTCTGTATGTGTGAATGTGTTTCTTTGTGCGTTTACACATAGATAACATCCAACAAATGAAAGTGTGCAGTCTGCTGCTATTTTTATTTAATGTTTAACATTTTTTAAAATCTTTTTGTATTTCACATCTTCTGGCTTCTGAGGACATCATTGGGACTTTCAGATCAGAAACAGCAGCCCCCAAATCCAGTGTCCTTACTTTCCACGTTCCTTACCTAATTCCCATGCTGACTGTTTTGTCTATTTTTTTCTTAGTGTTTTATGTTTTTTGTATAAAATAAATGCTCCTTAACCACCGCATTCAGTGTTTTTCTGTATGGGATGGCAACGCCAATGCTATTTTGTTTCTCTTATGTTTAGGTCATTGTCCTAACTATTACTTGATCTGTTTTCACAATCTTTCTTCTTCCAGCTCTTTTCTATGATCACTTAATCTTTGTCTTCATTCCTTTTTTTGATCCTACACACCCTGCGGCTTTATTATCACATGCAAAACAGCACATAGTGAAGATACACATCTTAGCAAGAAGTGGGTGGCTGAGAGGTCCATATTTCACTGTCTGGCAATGTCTCACACTGCTAACATGGCAGAGAAAAAGAGACAGACAGATAGAGAGTTATAGGGAGCGAGAAGTAAAAAGGAATAGAGGGCAGTATGATGAACCCAAGCACAATACCATTTTATCATAAGGTCCCATTATCAGTTCCTCCAGTGAACTGTTTCATTTTCCTCCTGCCATTACAGCAGGAATACCTCTCTGGTAATTGCTTAGCGATAAATAAGGCTGTTTGTCCCCTTTCCCAATCTCGTCATCAGCCTAGCAGCCTCCTTATGGAACACTCCTTCACTCTTTCATTCACTCATTCTCCTTGCCCTCTCAGGGTGATATATGCACAGGTATAGGAGTCTCTGAGTGCATTTCGCAAGAGGAATATATCGAGGAGAATAATATCAGATAGAGTCCTTTTTATTCATGCTAAGCAGTTAGAGTTCAGTCTCGCTGTGTTGTAATTGAACGGGGACTGAGTAACATCAGTCGTAGCTAGTGAGAGGAAAGCATATTGCACATTAGCGTGTAGGCAAAAAGTTTCTTGCAATATCAAAAGCGTTAAAAATATCCTTTTAAACAAATGTTCAGAAAAAAATAACCAAGTATACGCATAAAGTGAATTGAAGTCTATTAAACAGCTGCTCTTATAATCAGTCAAATTTCGTTGATGCTTTGCTTCAAGAAGACTTACTGTGCAACATCAATTCCTTATGTGTATTTCCTTTAACTATGGTACACAATGTGCAGTCACAGGACTCAAACTCCCTAGACTAAGTATCAGCCAGCCAGAGGCATTCCTGGTAGAATTCTGGTTTCAAGTGTCTCTCTGGATCACTCTGTCTTCTGAATCACTTTCTCACTCTCTTTCACTGCCTGGAGAGATCTGGTCTACTTCTACTGAAAGATTAGACACATCTGTTTACCCCTCAAGCTGGTGTGATGGCTGTGTATAATTGTTGCTACCTGATTGGGAGGTTATAGAATCAGATTTAAGAATGTGATCGGTGCTGTTGTGTTTGAGTGAGAGAGCATGTGTGTATGTACAGAGAGAGAGAGAGAGCAGCTGGAGCTGGAATGCTGCTGGAATTTATTCTGTTCATTTTGGATCCCACTACTATGTACTGGCAGTATCGGTCATGCTAGCAGTGAGTATGATACATACACTCGCTCAAGGCAGAAACCTTGGAAAACTTGAACAGACTGAGAACTACAGTATTGCCATGTTATTCAAGTTTTTTCTTTAAAATCTGTAAAACCACATAATTCTTCACCCTTTTAAGTAATAATAAATGTCAAAACTGATTTGTCTGCATTTATTAACAACAGACACTATGTTACATTTGAAAACGTTTAGTGGATTTACGAGTGAAACCCTTTCATAAGGTCTTCTTGATATAGTTGATGTGGTGTCCTGAAAGAAATATTTTGCAGAAATCAATTCGTAGATCTGTAGGAAGCGGGATGATCAGTATTTCACTCGCTGGCACAGAATGTGGAAATCACTTCTGGCTCAAATTCAGAAGATGAAGTCCTTAATAAACTATGAAAATAAATAAATATAGGGTTCTTTCACAGCCTGTACGATTAAATAATAAAGCATATACATTTAAACATGGAAGCCCTACATTCGTAAGTGATTATTTGCTGGATGTTCTTTAGATGTCAATTAACAAAAACAAATATATTGTTAAAAAATAAAACAGGAGAACAAATGCCTTCATAGTTCAGGGGGCAGTTCGGGGGCATTTATTTTATACAAAAAACATAAAACACTAGAAAAAAAAATAGACAAAACAGTGGGAATTAGGTAAGGAACGTGGAAAGTGAGGACACTGGATTTGGGGGCTGCTGTTTCCAATATGAAAGTCCCAATTATGTCCTCAGAAAACAGAAGATGTGAAATACAAAATCTTTTTTTAAATGTTATACATTAAATAGAAATTTTCATACACCTATATGGTAAGACTACCAACAATACACCTCTAAATTCCTGACAGACAGACAGACAGACAGATAAATATATACTAGATAGATAGATACTGTAAATAGGCAGACAGACAGATACATATTAATGCTTATTACACCTCCCTTACCATAAGCAAATCTATCAGTACTCATAAGGATGCAGAAGGCACGTTCCTTTTCTACAAAAAGGTCATTCTGCGAGAAACAGAGAGAAAAACAAATTGTATTATGTTTGTTGGACGAATTATATTGTGATATAAACTTTGAATATTAACCCATGCTTAGGGTTAATTTTCCACATTTTGTGTTAGTCTTTTTGGATTGGATTAAATTTATGTTTCCCTCAACAAACTACACACAATACCACATAATAAAAAAGAAAAAAGTTTTTTTTTTATTTACTAAAAATAAAAAAAAAAATCACATATGTATGCACAGCCCCCAAATTATACTTTGTTGAAGCACCTTTGGCAGCAATTATAAGTCAATTTTACGAATGATACTAAAAGCTTGGCACACAAATGTTTGGGCAGTTTCTATCATTTTTCTTTGTAGAACCTCTCAAGCTCAATCATATTGGGACTGTCATTGTACAGCCATTTTCAGATCTCTCCAGAGATGTTCGATCAGGTTCAAGTCTTGGCTCTGGCTCATGTCCCAAAGCCACCTTTGTTATCTTTTCTATGTGCTTAGTGTAGTTGTCTTGCTGGCAGGTCTTATTCAAACATGTCTCTGTACGTTGCTGCATTCATCTTTCACTCAATCCTGACTAGTCTCCTAGTTCATTCGGCTGGTTTCCTCCAGGTATGATGCTTGGCATTTAGGACAAAGGGTTCGATTTTCGTTTCATAAGACCAGAGAATTTTGTTTCTCCTGGTCTAAGATTCCTTTAAGTGCCTATTGGCAAACTCCAAAGCGAATTGTGTTGCTTTTACTGAAGAATGGCTTCCATCTGGCCAGTCTATCATACAGGCCTGATTGGTGGAGTTCAGAGAAATAGTTGTCCTTCTGGAGGGTTCTTCTCTCTACTGAGCAATGATTAAGCTATGTCAGAGTGACCCTTATGTTCTTGGTCACCTTCCTGACCAAAACCATGATCACTCAGACTGGTCAGGCAGCCAGCTATAGAAAGAGACCTGGTGGTTCCAAACTGTGGAGGCCACTGTGCTTATAGGAACCTCCAATGCTTCAGAACTTTTCAGTAGCATTCCCCAGATCTGTTCCTAGATACAATCCTGTTTCTGATGTCTATAGACAATTCCTATGACATGTACTGTCAACTCGGGGACCTTATATAGACAGGTGTGTGCCTTTCCAATCATCTCTAGTCAACTGGATTTACCACAGGTGCACTAAAATCCAGTTGTCAACACAACTAAGGTGTAAACAGGATGCATCTGAGTTTTATTTTGAGCATAATGTCATAGGCTGTAAATGCTTATGTAATTGTTATTTATTTTTATTTTTAATAAATTCGGAAAAATTTCAAGCAAACTGTTTTTATTTTAACATTATGGGGTATTGTGTGTAAAGATTTGAGGAAAAATAAATTAATCCATTTTGGAGTAAGGCTGTAACATAAAAAATGTGGAAAAAGTGAAGTGCTGTGAATACTTTCCAGATGCACTGTATAGCAGAAGCATATAAACTGTATGATATTTATTATAGTTACTGTTTCATTAGATGCCATTATTAACGCTATAAAAAATGCCATGAGAAACTGCTAAAAAATTGCCAAATAAATAATGGATACAGAAATTCATATCAAACAAAAAATGTATACTCTATAATAATAATATTTACATTATTTAAATGTGTATATTATAGTCAGATCCAGGCAAGACTTTACATCCCAAAGGCCAATGTGATAAGATGTGCTGTATTCTTTAGAAGAGGAGGCTACTGCAAAGAACATTCGGAGTACAACAGAGTGGAATCACACGTCAATTTTAGATGCAAAATGCCATTTTCTTTCTGAAATGTTTTTGCACGTTAAAATTATTCAGCTCTTAGAATAAAATACCAAATTCACGTACGTTTTTACTCTTTTTATCCCCTCCTTCCTGATATTTTATACTCTTTTTTTAAAAACTGAGCAATTTACTAAGCACACAGTCGAGATTATTAAGGTAATAAAGCGTGGAAAATTGCCACATAAAGGTGAATTTCTTTGGCGACACAAGTGCATGTTTGATGGTGACAGAATAAGGGCACTGATATGTTGAAGCATGATCATCTGGATCATATTTCTGGCTGCTTGTCTGGACAAGGTTGCGACACAAGGCTGCGGATTTACAGGCAGGTCATGATGAAATGATCACACTTACACTGGAAGGTAATAGGATCATCAATAAGATGTTGTATGAGGTGTAAAAATAGCATCTATAAACAGGGTCACTCTAATATTAAAAACATCTTTATACCGTTTCCAATGATATCAGCTGTGATTTTATTCGGTAGGCAGAAAGCCAGTGTGCATGACAGGATGTTTTTTTTTCTTTTTTGTCACATCACTATACAGGCACAAGTTTTTTAATGTGAAATAATTTAACACCACATTACACGTGGGAAAAGGCAATACTTTGGAAGATAAAAGTGCTTTTAGCACCTGACATCTACAAGATCATAATATAGCCTATGCTGACATTTTTAATTGCATCGTATGCAACTCTCAGATGTCTATGCTGCATAAAACATTCATTAGAAATTTGAACGCGCTAATTCAACAGCAAAACCTTATCATCCTGCTCTAAACTTTCTGAACACTATCATCGCTCAGGTATTATTCCACTGTTCATTCAGCTCAGACAATTACAATGCTGAGGATACATAAATACAAAAATTAACCAAAATCTTCATGTCAATAATAATAAATGAGTAATGGATAGTAAGTAAATCATGAAGGTCAGTAGTAGTAAATAAATCAGAAAATCTAAGTACCATCCAATTCAGCTTGGGCAGGACAATAGCTTAGTGGTCAAACACACACCTGAATAGGTGTGAAGGTATGAGTGATTTATGACCAACATGTGATTAATGCATGCTTAAAATGTGGACAGCTGCTGAGTTTTTATAATTGTCGGTATAATACAGCAGCATTTGGTGAATTAATTCGCTATCATTTGTATAAAAAAGACACTTTTTTAAAAAGCACCCGCATACAAGTTATAGCCTACGCTTAAGTAGACCTCAGCTATACAGAGAGAAAGCATGCTTTATTTTATGAATGCCAGTATAATCCTGTACTGTCTGGAGCATGAAATCGCAGTCACTGGGACAGAATGTGTAAAAGCACGCACTTTGTAAAATCACGCACACACGTGAGCGTGCGCACGCACGCACGCACTTTAAAGCATAAAAGCACTCTCTTGTGTGTAAATGACGACCGCTGAGATAAAGCAAGCTCTGGGCAAGTGCATTATCAACTTCCGAAGGAAATGAAAAAGACTTTGCGGAGGGGTCTAACTGATAAGCCGCAGTTTCATAGAAATAGACAGAAATCACGTGCGTAAAACACAAAACAAACTGATCATCTATATCAGAAATGACAGGGTTCATCGTACAGAAAGCTCGCCCTTAGTGTCAGTGTCGCAATTTTTAATAAGATGTGTCTATAAACGAAAAAGATCTATGTGCATTCTGTGTGAGCACGAGGTTGAAAAGTTGATCTGACATCACGGCGCACTAGTGTCTATTAACAAATCCACTCCAATAATGTGACTAGATAACAAAACCATGCTTTTAAAAGTGTAGCCGCTGTTTAAACTCTTCTTTTAGTCTAGGATTTTTATCTCCTATAGAAAGCAAACGGGTGCGCGTACCTTTCGCAGAATCCACTGGTTCAGGAGCAGCAAACTCCACGCGAGCAGCCTCATCGCACCTTCCGACAGCGCTTACTCCCGTAGAGTGAACATACACCGGACACACTCTATCCACCCGAACAGCTGCGCCAAGCAAAAAATATTAATATAAATAACACGCTACACGGAGGCTATAGAGATTTTTTCCTTCCTGGGAAACTGTGAGCCAGAATGCGCTTCAGCGTTTGGTGTCCCGTATACATACAGAAAACACATCCGTACTCACAGGGACAAGAGGGAAAAGTTTGAGCAAGAGCACCGGTAACTTCTGGCACGAGGGAAACAAGTCAGAGGTGATCAGCTCGCCCTCGAGCACCAATGGCCACTTCTCACTGAGTGGCGTTTAAAATAATCTCTCTCTCTCTCTCTCTCTCTCTTTCTCTCTCTCTCTCTCAGACTGATGCGGATGTGAATACCAACAGGTCGAGTGTGCAGCCTCATTGCGCAAATCTGGCGCAAGCGCAACACTTATAACGCTTCCACCTCTACTTCTAAGCTTATTAAGTTAAGAGCGTTTTATCTACTGTGCAGTTATTCATGCATTAATTTCTTATACTTAATCCACGAAGGGTCACGGGACAGCCGATGCCCACCGGGCAACTATGAGCGCAAGCCCAGGAGCAACCCTATATAGGGGGCCAATCCATCGTAGGGCACATACGCGCAATCACGAACAAATAAAAGTTTTTTATTAGCTGTACAATAAAACAATTATACTGCAGTAAATACCCAAAATGGTACTTGAACTATATTGTATATCTGATGTTTTTCACAAATACCTCTATTCAGAAATCTAACTGGTTACTCGAATACTCGACTCAAGCTTTCTACATTCGTCATACATTATCAGTCATGTGTAAATAATAAACATGTTTAGGCAAAAATAAAATAAAATCACAAAAAGTTGTTTGTTCCCCTTTGTTAAATATTCCTGAAAATTAAAAAAAAATGGAATTCTTATCTTCTCATTTTTATTATTTCAATTATTATTTGGAATAACTGCGCCTAGGCAACTCATTTATTGACTGGGGTTGAGAGAGAGAGAGGGAGAGAGACAGAGAGAGAGATCCGTCCATTCTCTCTGCACAGAAGGAAGGCTAACGAGGGTTACCGGAGGCAGTGACACTACACCCCAGTGGCCGCCGCAGGTCCTTATTAGCACAGATGGACTGGGAGCAGTGTGCTCTCATCAGTAAAAGACCCGATCACATTCTGCTTAAAACACACGCGCAACTTGCTCCCTTTCTCTTCATATGACTGACACACACACACACACACACACACACAGCTCTTCGTCGCCCCTTAGCGAACGATAATGCATATGCAGTATTTTATTTTTAGCAAGATCAGAAGACCTCAATATTTTTTTTGTATTTTGTATTTTTCCTTCCACCAGGAGTCGCCACAGCATGTCGCTCGGATTGCCAATCTGGCACGTGTATTACTCGGGATGCCCTTCCTGATGAAACATTCACCCTTTCAGGCTTAATACCAGACAAGTTATCATCTCCAATTCACAAAGCATGCATGTCTTTACACTGTAGGGGGAAACCGGAGCACCCATATGAAACCCATGCGAACACATGGAGAACATGCAAATTCCACATAGAAATTTCGAGAGCTCAATATGATGTTTTAAAATTTAAAAGCACAAGTGATGTAAGTATCGTTTCAGTGGTATAATTTAACAAAAGAGTAAAAAATCTGACATTTCAAATACTGAAATATTTGAAATATTTGAAAAATAAAGTATATTAATTTAATATATAAAAGAAATATTTATATTAACATTTGCATTATGCATTTGTGTTTAATATTATTATTTAGCACTCTATGAATTGTAATAATGAGATCCTTAATTCTGTAGAAGCCATTTCACTAGAGTTGGAGTATTACTGGACAAGGGTATTAGTGAGGTCAGGCACTGATGTCAGCTAAGGAGAACTGGGGTGCGATTGGCATTTGGGTTCATTCCAAATGTTACTCAGGTTGAGGTGGATATCACGTCTTTAAACGGTTCACCTGAGTTTTTCTATTCCATCCTTGGCAAATCATGTCTCCTCAGACCTTGCTTTTTTCACAGTGAAAAGAAATCTTAATAATAAGTGAATCATATCAATGTATAAGATTTATTATTTAAATATGTTTTGTAAATATAATTCAAGTGCTATAATTTAACCAAAGAGAAAAATATCTGGAATTTTATACCAAAAATTAAATTAAATTACCTGTAATAATAATAAATAGTAATAATTTATATAGTGCCTTTCAAGGAACTTTACCGCAAAACAATAAGCACATACAATACAGTCAGGTAATAAAGGATAGTTCATTAAAGAGATGAGTTTTAGTAGAGATTTGAAGAGTGGAAGTGAAGAGACAGAGCGAAGGTGGGAGAGAGAGGGTGGGAGAAAGTTCCATAGACTCTGGAAAGCCACACTAAATCATCTGCCACCCAAGGAGAAAAGCCTAAATCTAGGTATAGCCAGCAGGCCAGCATCAGAGGACCTAAGTAAGTGCAGGGGCATGTAGGGGGTCAGCAGGTGGGAGAGGTAGACCGGAGCACGTTCACGAAGGACTTTAAAAGTGACGAGTAGTATTTTGTATTGGATTCACTTATGTACAGGGAGCCAGTGGAGCTGCTCCAAAACCGGAATGATGTGCTCATGTTTGCGAATGGATGTGAGGATCCTAGCCGCAGCATTTCGAATCAGTTGTAAAGGGCATATTGTCTTGTTAGGAAGACCGTAGTGCAGTGAATTGCAATAGTCCAGCCAAAAAGTAACTAATGCCCTGCTGTCTGAGATGAAATTATCGGGCGAAGACGAAAAATGTTACGGAGGTGGAAGTAAGCAGACATTGTGATAGAGTGGATGTAGAGCTGAAAAGTTATGAGAGGTATCACCAAGGTTTCGAGCAGTAGCTGCAGGAGAAACAGAAGTGTTCCCAATGAGAAGAACAGGGCAAAAGAAAGAGAACAGTGAAGCTTTAGTGGCAAGGTATATAAGTTCGGTTTTATCAGTGTTTAATTGAAGAAAATTTACCTGAAGTCATAGGTTCTACAATCTTAGATATAAATGAGAGGTTTGAGATAGGTCTGAAGTAATGGAGATCAGTGATATTAAGATCAGGCTTCTTGATAATGGAAGTGACTGCAGCGTGTTTCTATGATGGAGGAACATAGCCAGCAGAAAGGGATAGATTGACCATGTGGCAGATAGGAGCAGCAAAAGCATCCAGAGCTGAAGAAGGAAGGTAGGGATTGGATGTGGTGGACTTTGACTTAGTAATGATTAGTGAAACCTCAGCAAAGTCAACAGGTAGGAAGGAAGAAAAAATGTTGGAACCAGACACCGGAGAAGGATGAGATGGGGCAGATGCCACTTATAGACATCTTGTCACTGTAAAACTTATGAAAGGACTCACACAAACCATGGGAGGGATCAACTGAGTCACTGGGGGGTACACAAGATTTTTAACTGTGGTTAACAGCTATTTGGGACTTTTTTAACACTTCTGTGTAATTCATGCAGCGAGCTTTATTTAGGGCCGCCTTGCAATCAGCCACGTGGTCCGTAAATGCTAAGAAATTAACCCTCAAGACACTTTCTTATATCATCGCACTAGGCGCTGACTTAGCGTTTTCAGGTTATGAAACTTGTTGGTAAACTAGGCCATGGTGACGTGTTGTAAGATGCTGCAGCCTCATAAAGAGACTGGAGCAAACAGATATCATTGAAATGGGATGTACTGAGTAATGTAGATAGGAAGGAGGGGTCAGCAGAAGAGAAAATTCGATATGTACGAAGCAGATTGGAACATGAATTGTAAGCAGATAAAGAAGAACAGAAGAAAATAAATAAAGAGGTTTGACATCAAGAATATGACTATGTCTGTGAGTTGGAAAATCAACATATTGGGTTAAGTCAAAGCAGTTTAACAGAAAAAGAAAATCAGATACAGTTACAGACCCAGTGTCAATGGGGATATTGAGATCCCCAAGCACAATTAGGAAGGGGGGAAATTAGCTAATGACTGTCATTAGTTAACTAAGTACAGATAAAAAATGTGTATAGAACTTTCAGGTTGGCAATATATCAGTAGTAAAGTAACTGGCATGGGTCAGTAATTTTTAAAGCCAGACATTCAAATGAAAAGACAACTTGAACATTACAAACAGATAGATTGATCACTGGACTACACATTACAGCCAAACCCCCACCCCAACCAGAAGTTCGAGCTACTGTAAAGAGTTTAAATCCAGGAGGGGCTGCTGCGTTTTAATATAAGAATTTACTAGGTTTCTGCCTTGTGGCTTTGTCTGTGACAGGATGTTGAATAGTCCAATATTAAGAATCCTGGGTGATGGTGAAGGTTAATGAGCAGGTTGTGAGAACACGACTTGAGGAATCTCGCGTAGAACCCTAAAGTCTATTTCACAAGCAAACTCTGTCGGTGTCTCTTGGATCCGAATGCTGTAATATGAACTCCAGCAGAGTAGGCAGTGTATGCAGAATCAGCAGGGGAAGCAGAGAGAGTGGGTTGATGTCTTTGACGCGATGTATGTAA
>JAOUQT010000015.1:6219459-6232096 GCA_025769995.1 Xyliphius kryptos | reverse complement strand
ATTTAATTGAATTGAATTTCAAAACTTCTATTGTACCAATCATATTTTAATCGTATTATGTACCACAGTCTACGATTTAATACAATGAGTCATCCATATTTTTGATGAATAATACATTTCACAATGGAATAACTGCTCTAAGCAAATTTACATGCAGATGCCAAACTTGTGAAGAGGCATTCGATAGCATGAAACTTTTCATATTTTATTTTAAGAACATTTAGTTAATTTGGAAACATTGATAAATATGTTTTCAACACCAAAACATAATCAAGAAATAAACTAACATAAAGCTATATATGATTTATCAATAACCAAATGCTTTGAACCTTGTTAGTGTATTGAATATTACAGTTCGAAAAATCTCGCAGATAATTAGTTAACAAGAAATTTAAAATGTATAATAAATGTCACATTCTTAAGATTCAAGTTTTTTTTGTATTTCATACAGATTTACTGTACAGACACAAATTCCTTAGTCTTTAGGCATGGCTTAAAATAGAACAAAGCAGATGGAGAAAGTAGGAGAATTCCGGACAGCTCACTCTTTTTTGAGGGAAATGATGAAAGTGTGCCAAAAATACAAAGCATTCCGCAAGTTTTCCAGCTTCCTGTAAAGAGTCTGATTAAAACCCGGAGTAGCGGACATATGGTTTCGATCTTATCTGTATTCTCAGTTGTCTTTTAAACAAATCTAATTAATATAGTCTTGGTTTTTAGCTAATATATATTACCCTCTCATATTTATGAAATACAAATCTATTTAAACGTATTGTTAGTTAAACCAACAAATATGGTTTGTATACGTTTCAGCAAAACAAAATTTGCCCCATGCAAATGTTTCAATCTGGTGTTAATCAAACATCTTACTCTAATCATTTCACTTAGTACTGTATCAACTGTATATGTTTAAAATGAAAATCATGCCACTATACTTGATGTGGAACTTGCCAAATCACATGACCATCACATGGTCAACACAAAAAAGAATTATAAGATATAGCCAGCAATTGTGAGCACTTGACTAGATCCCTGGCTGGGAGTATATCTGTTTTAAAGATGTTGTTTCATGTTGAAGACTAAGATAAATGACAGTGTATGTGTTCAGGATACATGTTGTTTCACTTCCAACTAGGAATAACTAATACAATGCAGAAATACATACATGTGGCCAAAGGTTTATAGAAGCCTGCACATAACACCTTAGTAGAGCTAGCATTTACTAAACTTTATCCAGAGGTAATCCCCCGTTGCACTTATAACTTCTAGTGTTTTGGCAAGTCTTTCCACCAAAGATTTGGTCCATGGCTTTATGGATTTGCACATTCAGCCACAAAGGCAGTGGGAGCAAGGACTAGTGTTGGCAAGTAGGATTGTAATATAGTTGGCATTCCAAGTGGGTTTGTGTAGGATACTCAAGTTTTGATTTTGCTAATTACCTGTATGACACCTGCCAGCAGTCGATACTAGTGGCGAACCTTAACCAATATTAATGGTGTTTAACAGGTGCAGCTTGAAAGATGAGGACAATGGAGTGGCTTTATTTCCATTGGACAACGTTGGTTAGTGAGACTTTAACACCTGCGTAGGAACATCTGGCTGCATATCCAACAACTGAGAGGGGCAACATCAAAAATCTTCTTTCTCTCTAGCTCTCTTTTACTCTCTGGTTTCCCTTTCTTGCTCATGTCCCTCTCCTGCCCATCTGTTAAAACTTGTGATCAGGCCACTTTGTGCAATGCTTTTTTCTCCTCTCTGTTCCCTCACATGTCAGTGGACTGACGATACTGACAATGAAGGTAGGAGTCCCAGGCCGAGCTGTTGGTGTTGTGGGAATCCATTACATCTCTAAATTTACTGCCCATTGATCCCGTTACGTTCATTGGTTGCTATCAAGTGCTCAAGATGGATTAAGGTAAGTGTCCAAAGAAAAACACTTTGGGCCTTGGTAGTTTTCAGCTGCAGTCATATGATTATTCACCAATGTCTGATTCAAAGCAGGGCACATGATAAGACTTATAATGAATGGATAAAGCAATGTCGAGAGTGAGTTGAGTTTACAGCGAATTTCATGAACACCTATTGGTCTGAAGTACAATTAATTTCTGGGGCAAATCTACCATTCCCTGATTTTGGGGATGAATTGGCAAGTTTATACTAAGCTCTTAAAGGTAAAATGTGGATGGACCCTGCATAAACTCATCATTGGGTAGGCAAAATTTAGTTCTTGGCTGAATTCAGTACCTGACCAAGTGTTGGCTTGGCTGTCATCATCTACATTAATCCACATCTGCATCACTGCGAACAGGTGTATGGTCACTTCTCTTTCTCCCTCTGGGTTTTTTTTATGGAGATGGTGTTTGCTGGTTGTCTGTGGCATGTTCTGTATGTCATTCGATGAATCAAAATAAAAAAAGCTCCTTTTCACCTACTGCCATTAACTGAACCAAAGTATAAAAAAAGCACAGGATGTGGCAATTAGACCCATCTGCATGGCATAAGATGTTAGATCTGGTCGAATACCAAACTTGATGTCATTAAACAGTGTTCTTATGCAATATCTCCACAAGCAGTGGTGTGTCTGCACACTTTAGACCATTCAGAGTCACACAGTCTAGTTGAATTGCTCAATTGCATGCTTAAATCACAAGTTTATGAGAAAAACTAAATTTACTGGGCAAAATAATAATTTTCCAGGCTTCACAACAACAACCTTGACTGCATGGTAGCGGGCACATACTGGGCATCAACCAACATATAATGTCAACTTCCTGAAGCTGAGTTAAAATCCAAATTACCTCTATAAACTACAACCCTAATTTCTGTGAAGTAGGGATGTTGTGTAAAACAATTGAAAACACTACAAAGACGAGCTATTTAATGTTCAAATGTATAAATGTTATTGTTTTTTGCAAATATTCACTCAACACTGAAACACGTTCATCATCTACACCATAATCTACATCATCTACAATGAATAATATCAGTAAAAGTTTCAGACAATCTTAAAATCTCTGCAAGTGAGCAGCATAGTTGAAAACCAACATGAAATGTTCCTGGCCTTTGATAATTGAGGCGGCACTGCATTAAAAACCGTCATCATTCTGGAAGTGATGTTACCATATAAGTTCAGAAACACCTCAGAAAACCATTGTCGATGAACACTTTGATGCTCCATCTACAAGTGCAAGTTAAAACTCTACCATGTTAAGAGAAAACCATATATCAACAACACCCAGAAACGCCGTCGGATTCTCGGGGCTCAAGGTCATCTGAGATGAACTGACGCAAAAAGTAAAAGTGTCCTTTGTTCTGACGAGTCCGCATTTCAAATTGTTTTTGGCAATCATGGAAGTTTTGTCCTCTGCACAAAAGAGGAAAAGGACTGGATAAAGGTAAGTTTATCCAGATTGTTAAAATAGTTTGCAAAGCGCAAAGTTCAAAGCTAGGATCTTTAAAGGTATGGGGTGTCTTAGTGCCCATGGCATGGTTAACTTGCCCATCTGTGAAGCATTATTAATGCTGAAAGGTACATACAGGTTTTGGAGCAACATATGCACAGTTGGCACACTGAGACATGTTCTATCAGCATATAAGGTAAGCTTGTCGCAAGGTCAGTGTACATGGAAACACAATCAGGTGCTAAAGGTCTTAGCATTTTTGTTTGAAACCAAATGACTTACCAAGTGGTGGTATAGTAACAAGGTGGTTGGGTTTGTGTGTGAGAGGGAAAATGGGGACCATGGGAAGGCAGAAAATGTTGGTTTGTGGAGTGAAGTGGGATAAAATGTTTTCTGTAAAGCTGCTTTGGGACAGTGTGCATTGGTAAAAACACTTTATAAATAAAATTGAATTAAATTTAATTTAATTAAATTGAATTGCATTAAATTGTGTGATTGGAAATTGTTGGCAAATGTAGGTAAAAAGCTACAGGTCCATAGCATGCATTGCAGTAACCACACTGAGGCCAGACATGTATTATTGTATTCTGAAAGTGTTTAAGAGTTCTATTTGATGATGCAGTAGAGGAAGAATGAGGGTGGCAGGCTCATGTAAAAGCTATGGAAAAAGCCATTTGTAACCAAGTATACTACATCCCTGCTTGTGCAGTACAGCATCAGGGCCAAAACCTAAGGGCAGTCGTGAAAAAATGATCAGAAGTAGCTTAAAGATATAGCCAATGGCAGGGGATAAGGAGAGCACACTCTAGTTGGGGGAACACAACTAATTGTGTGAGAGGCTTATGTAGGACAGGACAAGTGAGAGAAATGTTTTGTTTACATCACCCCTGTCTTATCCACTCTGAAATGGTTACCGGTCAAATTTCGTATTGACTATAAAATACTTTTGCTCGCTTACAAAGCATCAAATGGTCTCGCGCCAAAGTACTCTAGTGAAGTTCTAGTTTATGATCCATCACACACTTCAATTAAAAGGTGCAGGCTATTTGCTGACACCTCGTATTATAGGAAGGGTGTTCCAATCGATTCCATGGCCACAGATGTATGAATGTTTCAGCATACCAAGACATTTTGGAGAATTTCATGCTCCCAACTGGGAACAGTTTATAACTGGTCACTTCCTCCTCCAACATGACTGTGCACCAGTGCACAAAGCAAGGTCCATAAAGGCATGAATGACAGAGTCTGGTGTGAATGAACTTGACTGGCCTGCACGATAGAACATCTTTGGGATGAATTAGAGCAGAGACTGAGAGCCAGGCATCATTGTGTGACCTCACAATTGCGCTTATGTGGAACAATTGTCAAAAATTCCCATAAACACACTCTTAAACCTTGTGGACAGCCTTTCCAGAAGAGTTGAAGCTGTTCTAGCTGCAAAGGGTGGATTTATGGATTAGCTCATGTGTGAGTCAAGGCAGGGGAGCAAATACTATTGGAAATATAGTGTATTTATTGCATTGTATTTCTCTAGGACGGTTTAGGAGAAACAGGTCTGAATTCAATAAGCTAAAAAATCATCCAGAAGTGCAAACATTTATAACTCAAATTTCAGAAAGAGACTGAATAAAAAGAAAAATAATTATTACCAGTTACAGTATGATGTCAGGTTTTTGGAAAATTTTATTAGAAAACAATGTGTTTATCTTTAATTCAAGTTTTCTAAAAGGCAGAGCAGGTTCCTGGTCAGTGTGTGGATTATAATATTTGCATGTTCTGTGCATTTGCTCATACAGACTCATGCAACATAATATTTACCTACAAAGTCCAAGACATGCATGCTAGGTAAGGATGTGCGGTCCTAATCAACTAAAAATGATAATGGTAGCTAAAAACGCTGAAAGATAAACAAAAATATAGTTTATATTCTATAGCTGTATGGTGATTCTAGGGTAGTACAACACCTTTAATATACAGGTGCATCTCAATAAAATAGAATATCATCAAATTTAATTTGTTTCAGTAATTCAATACAAACAGTGAAATTACATCATAATAGCATACATTATATAGATTCATTACATACACAGTGATCTATTTCAAGTATTTATTTATGTAAATGTTGATGATTATGTCTTACAGCTAATAAAAACTAGAAAATTTGAATATTATATAAGACTAACTGAAAAAAATATTTTAAATGCAGATATTTTGGCCCTGCTGAGGTGTTATGAAAGCCCAGGTTGCTTTAATAGCAGCCTTTATCTCATCTGCATTGTTGGGTCTGGTGGCTCTCATCTTCCTCTTGACAATACCCTATAGATTCTCTATAGGGTTTAGGTCAGGCAAGTTTGCTGGCCAATCAAGCAGAGTGATACCTTGGTTATTAAACCAGGTATTGGTAATTGTGGACAGGTGCCAAGACCTGCTGGAAAATGAAATTTCAATCTTTAAAAAGCTTGTCTGCAGAAGGAAGCATAAAGTGCTCTAAAATTTCCTGGTAGATGTCTGCGCTGATTTTGGTCTTGATATAAAACAGTATACACCTGTAGATGAGATGACTGCCCAAACCATCACTAATTGTGGAAACTTCACAGTAGACCTGAACCAGCTCGCGTTGTGTACCTCTACAGTCTTTCTACAGGCTTTCAGACAATGAATTCCAAATGAAATGCATAATTTACTTTCATAAAAAAACAACACATTGGACAACTGAACAACAGTCCAGTTTTTTTTCCTTGGCCCAGGTAAGATGCTTCTGACATTGTCTCTTGGTCATGAGAGGCTTGATACAAGAATTATGACAGTTGTAGCCCATGTTCTGGATACATCTGTGTGTAGTGTTTCTTGGAGCACTGCCTTCAGCAGTAGTCCACTCCTTGTGAATCTCCCCCAAATTTTACTGGCCTTTTCTTGACACTCCTTTCAATGCTGTGGTTATCCCACTTGCTTGTACATATTTCTCTTCTAATTTTCTTTCCTTTCACACAACTTTCCTTTAATATACTTAGATACAGCACTCTGTGAACAGCCAGCTTCTTTAGCAATGGCCTTTTATGGCATACGATCCTTGTAGAGTGTTCCAATGTGTTGTCCATGATAGTGTAGCCTCCTGAATCAGACTAAGGGACCATTTTAAATGCTTAGGGAGCCTTTGCAGGTGCTATGTGAAATATTTGAATTTTTCTGAATTATTCCTATATTTTATTATGTTTACATTGGTGATATCTTTTTACATGTTGTTGTTAAAATGTAACATATTGCTTTACAGTATGAAATGCTAATCTTCCTCAATCTTACCTCTTAGATATTTCTATGGTCAGATTGTGCTCACTGAGTCTGCTTTCTCATGATCTGTTTCTGATTCTTTGACTATTCACAATTAGTTTTAAGGACCTGATAGTCCAAAAAATGTGGTAGGCTAATCAATTTCCCTTACAGCTTACACAAGGTTTGACCCTAGATTGGGACAGTCATCTTATCCCTATCCCACATAGTTCATCTGCGCAAGCAACCAGCCAGTAAACTCAATGACAGCGTATAACATGACATGATTGTGTTCCTGTTATTTTCGAGTGGTTTGTAATGTATCCGGTTTGGGGCAACCCAGGTGCGAGACTGCTATTAATTAGTAGCTAGCAAAGGATTATTAAGCCTTAGAATCCACTGGCTGAGGGAGTTTTTTTCAGGGTTTAGTTCTTGGCCCCGCAGCACTTTATAAATATAGAATTATTCTGGAACATGTCTTTAACTGGGGGCGGCACGGTGACATAGTGGTAGTGCTGTTGCCTCACAACAAGAAGGATCCCGGTTTGATACCTGGGTAGATTATTAGTCATTTTCTGCACAATTCTACATGTAGGGCTTTTTTAATGATTGGCCCATCCATGCCTCTCACACTACAGCGCTGTCAGTTTGATCACAGCATCATATACTTTACACCATGCTGAGCTGGGAATGTCAGGATTGGATATAGGGCTTATTCCTTTCTCTTTCTCTCTTGCACACATACATATAGCTAACAAAATAGAAATTCTGGCAGACTCAGCCCTACACCAATCCCAAAGTTGTGGATTAAAATGATCTTCATACTTGTGCTTTTAATAATGCAGTAATATTCAGCACACAATCTTCTCCCTGTCTTGCTCGCTCACACACAAATGCTTACACACACACACACACACACACCCACATGCATAGACACACTCCAGAATCAAAGCAACGAGAGAAGTTCATCCTCTTCCATTATCAGACTCTTGCGACTGCTCACCCTGACAGTCCAATTTTTCAAAGCCAACGTGCCGTCATCCCTAATTCATTTTTCTATTCGGTAATTTATTCTTTCCCTGACCCCCGCAAAAAAAGAGACAGCCACTGTTTAATTCCCACTCTGCCAACAGCCAATCCCCTCTTCCCTGGATGCTGAGATGTAAGACACTTACTGATTACGCTTCAGCAGATACATCTTCATATACAGTATCTCTACAGCAGGCTGTCATGCTGCACATGGAATGCACGGTAAGCGTGTGTTATCAATGACAGCTCTCTCTATTAGATTGTGGCTGCACTTCTGATTGAGTGGAGAACTCGTCCCAATGGCAAATGAATACATCATTTCAGAACTGATACGGGTTTGATTTGTCAAGTCTTACTAAATCTGACACGCCAGAAGCCATGACCGTGATGCCTAAAAGGACTAAGAGTGGAGTGTGAAGTAAAAGATTGACTGGTTTAAATTGATTGGATGCCAGTGAGTTTTTTGGTAAATAGAATGGCATGCATTTTAATGTTATATTTAATGTGTATACTACAGTAAATTAAGACATATATGGTAAATTAACACTATATAGTCTAGCTCTTAGTGCTACCACCTCACAACTCCTAACACTAATTTGGGTTATGAGCCGAGTGTGTGGTTTCTATTTGGGTATAGTTAACTGACATATAGTGGTAGGTTCTGTAAAGCTCCTATCTGTGAATGAGTGTGTGAGCACATTATCTTGCAATGTATCTGGCATCCTATTTATATTTTTAACAGTTCCCTGGGCTAGGAATCTAAAACTAGAGTAACCAGGATATTCAGGATGCACATTTGTTTAAAAAAATCAATTTGACCATGCTTGTTTCTTTTGTTTGCATCTGTAAAAGAATGTTTATTTATAATTCTTATTTGTACTTTAAAATGTTTGTTTAGTTTATATGGTGCTCTTTTGCTTGTCATGTTACCAGAGCTGGGGACTTGTGACTTGGCCCTGAGTAGCACTGGAGAGTACACTTGGAGTTTTATTTTGGATTTGGGAGGTTTTTTTTTTGCTAAATTAACATTAAGGGAATGTGTAAGGACTAAAATGCCATTCTCTTCCTCATTATCATGTGAAACATCACATACTTTTACACCTACCGCACAAAACAAAAGGAACTTGACATTTGGAAACATCTGCCATTTACATAACAAACAGTGTATCAAAGAAATGCAATTCTTCTTGTCTGTTTAATAAACTCAAGAAACCATGTTTTTTATTCATTTCACTCCATTTTGTATCTCCTGGCCATACACCCATACATATCAATACACCCATATTATACAATACATTTATGTAAAATATGCTGAATATTAACAATTTACGCTAACGTGCTTCCTCAGAGATATCTGAAGCCAGTGGTCTTTGTCTGAACTGCTACTCATGCTCGATTGCAGGGCAGGGGAACACACTCAGGGGAAAGGAATACATGCCTCTTTCCACATAAAGTACATGGGCTCAAAAAAGCTAGGCCATAAATGCTAGAGTTACTTTGTATGACAGAACAAAATTAGTATGCCATCCCTCCCACATGGAGAACACAATTTCACTCTCTTGTCTCCAACCACACATGACTGTGGCATTATTGGGATTTAATCTACCAATGATAGGGCTTTTCATCTGATTTTTCTGCATGTTTCCTATCTCGGGGATTACAGAGATCCTTCAATAAGAGACAAATGATTCTGCTTTCAGTGCCATCTTCCTTAATGACATATACAGCTTGTTAAAATAACACTTTTAATTATTGAATCAGCAAGAAGTCAAAACAGAAGTTAAAAGCTGAATAAATAATGCAGCTAAATGTGTGTATGCTTTTCAGGGTTAACATACATTTAATATTTTTAAATGAAATGCACAGTCATTCTCCAAAACTACGCCTTTTTTATTTTTTGTGTAAATCTAAGACTCACAATGGCTTCCACACAAGTAAGATAACACTCAAATGTTCCCAAAGCACACTTTATTTCCCCTATAGTCAGGAAAAGTGCTTACTTATTGACTTCTATTTCAAATAGACTGGTGATTACACTAATGTGCCTCTTTCTGCCCGAACCTCAGCATTTGGAGAGCTTGATAAAAGACGATCAGCTACATAATTCCAACTGAGGCCGTAATCAATACTGTAGAAAAGTGTTATGGAGCTCTGTGGTGTCAGTGAAGTGAGTTCGGAGGAGGTGTATTTCGTAGGTTGAGGGGGTGAGATGTGGAGAAAAGGTGATCAAACCTGAGCCATTCTGGAAAATAATACTAGCACATCAACACACAGAAGCCACACCTCAGACTAAGTCAACAGTGTGTGTCCGAACAATCTGTCGAGAGGAGAGGAAAACAGCTTCGCATAAAATGAGAAAGGGGTTAAATGGATAGCAGGAGAAATACAGAGAGAAAGAAAGAGAAAGACAGAGAGAGAGAGAGAGAGAGAGAAAGAGAGAGAGTCAAATGGGGGACACAAAAGAAAAAGGTCATTTAAAGAAAAGGTCAGATAGAAGCTGCCCTTTTACTCAAAACCAGACAAATAATCTGGTGTTTAAAAAGAAGGAGTTATGCACATCTGCCTAACAGCTGGATGCAGATCAATGCCGAATTAACTAAATGACAAATCAGAACAGGAATGGCTTGAAAAAAATGCAATCAGGCTTGTAAACTGGGAACGGAGGAATAATTACATGTACTGAGGAAGCACACAGTCTGGCTACTTTCATTCTGATAGCAATTATAAAAAGCACCACAGAGCAACCTTTCTACCTTAAACTCATTAAAGCAACACTGATTCCAACATTAATTAAAATAGATTAGTGTTAAATGTGATAGGAGGTGCACATGGTTCCTGTCTGAAGAATTTAGAGAAGGACATTCCCAACCTTAGATCTATAAACAGACACAAAAAGCCGTTAAACACATAGCATGCACACTCAAGAACTTAAATCTGCTATGGTCAATAGAATTGTGATTAAGCTACCTTATTTTATATTACTAATAAACCGGAGATGCCAATTCAATTAGACTTCAAAAACTTCAGAACTGAGCAGTTCAAGCAACAATACCAAGTGGAAATTATCAACAGATTTGAAAAGAATGAAGACATTTAAGGAAGGATATGCACCAGATGCCCTGTGGAAGCGAATAAAAAAGCAACAGAAAGCTGCTAAAGAGACGAGAAGAAGTGCAGCAATTGCAAGAACTGGATTTGCAGTGAAAGAATTGAGTGCATAAAAACAAACAAGAGGCAAAATCACTGTTCCGATGGTTACAGAAAACTTCGAAGTAAAGAACAAACATGCTCAGAAGCGATAAGCAAGCAGAGTTGGATTCATTGTGCATTTAGCTGGAAGAAAATGCACAGAAAGGAAACTTCAAGGTTGTATTGAAAAACATGAAGAGGTTCACCAAACTATTCCAGCTCTGAAATGTACCCATCAAGAGCTAAGATGGCACTTGTCGAACCAAGGAATGTGTGTTGAAGGTGAGAAACTACTTTGAGGAACAGATTGATGTTCAAGAAAAGAAATCAACATCACTGAAGGAAGAGATTGAGCAAAATATGATAGAATTAACTTCACAAAAGGCACCTCGTCCAAATGAAATAGCAGTTGAACCGCTCAGGTCTGGAGAAGAAATAATGCTGAACAAGCTCCATAAGGTCTGTATTGAAGTGCGAGAACTAAATAATTCTTCATTTCACTGCTCCCGTGCAGGGGAAAGTGACTTGATCCAGTTTAAAAACTATAAAGAGTTTTTTCAAGAACAAGTGGGATTCAGGCCAAGAAGTTGTAACAGGGATCAGACCATAAACCCCTGTATCACTGTGGAGAAATCAGGAGAAAGGAACCAGGTACTGTATTTTTTTTTTCATTGTTTTCACAAGGGCATTCACTGTTGCATGGACAATTCACTACAGCATGGTACATCATGGACAACTCTGGATAACAATACTAGACATGGGTTTTAACATCGCACCTTGTCCAACTGCTCAGAAACTACAGGCAACAGTGTGCAGCCGTCAGGACAGCGAATCACACATCAGCATGTATCAGCATCAGAAAAGAAGTCTGACAAGGATGTAACCTCTCATTGTGTCTGTTCACTAGTCGTATTTACAGTAAAAATGTTGATGCTGATAACATTAGCGGTTTAACAACAAGCAGGTAGGTGTGAATATAGTAAAAAAAGATAGAAACATGAGAGGAAACATACAGTAAATGCCTAGCGTGAGTAGCTTTAGTGAATGAAAAGTATGATCAGATTTATTTATTTAGGAATCCTTTTGCTCATTTTTCTGACGAGAGAGAGAGAGAGAGAGAGAGAGAGAGAGAAAGGGATTGTGAGAAGGACAGACAGTGAGACAGTGCAGGGATGAATGAGCTCTATTGTGCAGGAAACCTCCAGGCCAACCATTAAAGACAAGAGGCAATCACCATTTCATCAACACCCTCTCCCTCTCTCTTTATCTCTCTACAGCACGTTTCATCTCTCATCCTCAATTTGAAAAAAACATGAGTGTGTGTATTCTGTATTCCATCTACATGGGCACAGTAAAGTGAGTGTGACAGTACCGTCCCCTGCTTGCTAACAACTTTGTACCCAGGGCTGACCACACTGTGAAACAATTAGCCCTTTAATTGACACTTAATTCATCTAAAGTCAATTTAAATTTGACAGCATAACCTTGAGTTACACTGCCACAGTAGTCATAATTACAAAGTTGAAGCATAAGGTGTATGAATAAAAAAGAATAAAGAGCGTGTTTGTAGGGGATGCAGTTTCAGAGGGGAGTGATCGAATATTATGATAGTCACAAATCTGTTCAAGAGCAGGGAAAGCTTAGCCTCTCATTCTCCCCGAAGAGACACAAGGTGGAATGGAGTGTGTGTTTCACAGTCTTCACTCCTGCTGATATATTTAAAGTATTTCTAAAGAAAATACTTGAAATAT
>JAOUQT010000015.1:6190807-6213463 GCA_025769995.1 Xyliphius kryptos | reverse complement strand
TGTTTTTGGAATGTGGGAGGAAACCGGAGAACCCAGAGGAAACCCACGCAGACACGGGGAGAACATGCAAACTCCACTCAGATAGGGATTTGAAGCGGGAATCCCCAGCACTGAGAAGCGAATGTGCTAACCACTAACAGAGAAATCTTTTTTAATGTAATTAATAATATAATTATACATATTATTTCAAATGTATCTTTACCAATTCATAACAATGTTTTATGTCACATGTTCTTAAAGTGATACCAATGTAATACTTGCTTAAACAGAGCAAGCACAAGTACAAAAGAACAAGTATTTTTACTCATATTGTGTTATCTCTGGAGAGTTGCCGCGAAATAGCTGCTAATTAAGCACTTAAAACATGAAAGAGGCATAATTCATCAGCCTGAGTAATGTTACATACTTACATACTCTAATTATAATTGGCTTATACAACTGATGGTGCGGGACTAATAAGAATAACTCTGATTTATTTACTTAATGTGTACAACATGATAAACAGATTAATTTGCCAATTAATGATCTAATGTATTAAGATCAAACTACAGCGAACCTTTATTTAACTGAACAAAGTACAAAGAAAACAATTTTGATTAATTTTATTATGTAAAATTAAGCAATTAGGAATTTGATGCACAACATTCTCTTTTTAAGTTTGCTCTGCATTGCTCGTTAGTCCTTTCTGTATTGTCTTCAAAATCTTTAATTGCAGATAGAGCTAGAAAGAGTTTAGCAAAAAAACAAACACAGACTCTGTGCAGAGGCAGAATTAGGCCTGGAATTGTCTACCTAAAATAACAACGGACTAAAAAACAATGCCTTTAATCTTTTAAAATTGTTATATATAAATCTATTACATGTCCAAAAAAAAATTTAATATCCATGCCGAGTAAATTTTCTCGAAAACATTCTTTTACTATTGGTACTACTATTACTACTAAACAATGATAATAAGGATGATAATAATAATAATAATAATAACAACAACAACGCTAATGTATATATGGCCTTTTACAAATTAAAGAGAATTTCAAATAGTAGGACAAGGGGGAGTAATAAGAGGTATAAAACAGAAATGTTTACTAATTAATATCTATAGAGTTTGTAAACCGATTAAAAAAAAATTAAAAAACCCTTTAAATTGTATTAAATAACAAAACCCAAATCAAACATACAATGAACAAGTAAAACATACTATACTTGATCATTTGTGTGTTTTTTTTTTTGGTATTTTCTTACATTTATGTAAATGTCAACCTTTAGGATCATCCGCTGATTACCCAATAATGATCATACCAAGAGCAAGGAATTTAAAAGTCCATAAGGTTACAAAGTAACCAACGGTAACTTCCAAGCAACTGAAGGCCTTTTTCACAATGGCTAATGTTTATGTTTGTAGGTCTACCTTCAATGGAACACTGAACAACAGTGGTGTTCAGTTGGCTAATATCACATGGACAAATCAGAGGTTGTTTTGTGTAAAATAAGAAGTGTAATGGTTGGAAAAAGAAAATCAATCCCGTGCAAGTAATCATGAAAATCTTAATATGTAAAATATATGGTTATATATAACAAAAATAATTATATATAAACGAGGCAGAAGCAAGGCAAGAAGTAAAAAGACGGCAAGCAGCAACAGCTGCTTTAGCACAGCAAGGACAATGGATAGACTAGCATAATATGAGAAGAGGAAATTTATCCAAAGAGAATTGGGAACTTCAAATGCTACTTACATTAAATCTATAATTGGGCTGGCTTCTAACCCAAACTCCAGTCAGTGAGTAAAAACAGAACTGTTTGGATGGGTTTTGAACTTGGGTCACTACACATGGAGACAAAAGCAAGTTTTAAACTCACTGCCTTGTTTGCTTGAGAATAAATGGGATTATAATTGATGGGAAATGGAAAAATAATTGAGATGAACTTACTGCTGTACTCACAGGGCAGAAGTGTAAATTCACTTAAGTTAGCATATTGTTTACATTATTGAGTTAGCAATTCATTCCAAAGATATATCTGAGAAAGCCCTCGAAAAGAAACTGCAAAAGTACGCAGATGTGGTGACAGATGTGCAGCAACAAGATTAGCAAGCACATACATAGTTGTTTTAAAGGTTTCATGGCTAAATAAAACACAATGCCTCCTTTGCTTAAATTTAACTGAGGCAAAAGACACATGTTGTGTCACAGAGACTGAGCAGCTTCAGTGCTTTCCTTACCTCTCACCATACTGACTTATAAAGGAAAAACTTCAATAAGCCATTGGCTAAAACAATTAAGGGAATAGATTAACATTCATTATGGAGGCAGCGCAATGGTTACAATATGCGAGGGTGCATGCTGTGAGTGCAGAAGAGACAAAGTTAGAGTGTGGATCAAAGAGCAAGAGGGCATTTCATTAAGTAAAGATGTAGTCCAGAATATGTCAGAGGGAAAAAGAAATGCTAGAGGATATTATATTTTTCCGGATGAATGCACCACTTATTCTGAAGTACCAGCGCTGAGGGAGTGCATTTATGGATATGGAATATTCAAGATTGCCTGTGGAGAATTTTCCTACAAACAAACATGGTAGTTGAAGGAATCTATTGGGCCATTAACACATTTGTAGGCATGAACACTGATTTCGAATATGTTTGATTTTCACCACATTATAACAAACCTCGAACTTGCATCAGCTCATATGTATAAACTGTTTTCTGTACTGACCCTATTGGTAGTGATTACCAATAAATTACCAGTAAATATACTTTACACTAAATTACTTCCATGTTGTGCTAATAGACACAGAACAACTTCTATAAGCAGTCAAATGTTCATTTATTAAATAATCCATAGTGAGTTTAGGATGGCACGGTGGTTTAGTGGTTGCCACGTTCGCCTCTCAGCACTGCAGATTTCCGGTTTGAACGGAGGCCACACACACTATTGAGACTCATTTGAACTTGTCTTGAGGAATTTACACCGAAATTGGATCAGCCTGTCATTTTATTTTCCACTTTGATTTTGAGTTTGATTCCAAATCAAGGCCTCCATTGAATAACAATTTTGATAATTTTTTAATGCTATTTTGTTCTTAATGCATTTCGCTATTTACTAAATGCATCTCACTACTACTTTATTCATTAAGATCTAGGATGTGTTATTTTAGTGTTACTCTTATTTTTTTGAGCAGTAAATATAAAATCCAACGATTTTTATCAGTCATTCACTGATTTGCTTATTTGGCAAAATAACTTTCTAAAATTAAGTTTTCATTACATTTTTCGGGAAGCAAAGTCGTCCTCCCCGCCACTCTACACTCTACCCACATGCCTATTGCTTTACACCAAGCGCCTTGCGTCTTCCCCTCTCCACTCTACCCATGCACCATTCACTATACGCCAAGCACCTTGTGTCCTTCCCTCCATTGGAACACCCCGAGTGCCTAATATCATTTATACATGAAACAAGTAAATCAAAATGAAAATAAAGTATATAAAAACATGAACATGCTCGAATGCAACGTTGTGTCAAAATTTCAAGGCAATCGGTTAAGAACTTTCCATGATTTAAGATTTTGAGCAAAGGAACGTTTACATTTTCATTTATATTCATGCTCTAAATGCTCTGAACATTAAAGGTATCTGCCAAGCGCTCCCTTGAAAGGGTGGTACTATTGTTCAAGTAGACTTATTATTGTTCTCTAACTTCACTGGCATAGAGCATAACATTCTTTTGAAAACAATTATTGACTTTAGAGTATTGTAGTATGTTTATCATCTTATAAACCAACCAACCTCATTTTTAATGAGTGAATTCACATTAATAATCTTGACTTTTATATTTGCCTTCATTGCCTCTGAATAATTTATGAATTATGAATTTCCTGCATAATTACTCATTATTCTCTTACCCTTTTTTAACACTTTTAAAAAGACAATACTTTTCAACGCAGCAGAAAAATTCACAGATAAACACTAAACATACTGTTACTATGACCTTGCACAAAGTATTAATGTTGCAAATCAGGAGCTGCATTGCATAGGAATACAGAAGTCCACCAGTTAGCAGGGGTTGAATAAGCTGAACAGACGGAGGATAAAAGGTGACCCCTGTGTGTGTTTGTTTATTTGCAGAGGCAGGTAACAGCACAATGACAATGGCCAACCGGGAAAGGGACAACATGCCTGAAACAATGAACAAAGGGGGAATGAGAGAGGTGAACGCAAGGGAGAGGGTTGATGGGTGAGATGGGCTCTGCTGGACAGACACACTTTGCACTATCCGTTGCATTTCAATTTCAATCTCCGGATTACAGTCTGCAGGGAACAGTCCAGCTAGTCAGTAGAGTGACACTATTTGCTCACTCAGGTGGAAAAGAAAAGTAAAAATGATCTTTGTGCATTTACTTTGTATAGTGTGTCAATGCAGTCAGATGAGACGGAGGAGAGAACATGATCGGTTTCTGACCTGCAATCCATAGGTATCCCATTTTTTAGTTGCCGATAGACATACAAAAAGCAGAGTGCAACTCGAGTAGTGAAAGAAGTTGAAAAAATCTTTTTAGCAGTTTGTACAAGATCATTTCTAAATACCTCTAGCCATGTTTTCTAAACATCACGGAAAAATTCTCCATATCCAAATTCCAGTGTGTCAGAAGCTTACATACCAAGTTGACTGCATTTAAATAGCTTGGAAAAGTCCGGTACATAATTTAATAATTTTAGCAGCGTCTGACAGGACACATCATTTGAGGTAATTAGACTTAAATGTGTGGCAGAAGTTCTACCTTCAAGACTCACTTGCCTCTTAGAGAATTAAATGCAATCACTCAAAACTGAATTTGAACTTGAACTTGAACTTGAAATTTGAATCTGACACATCCTTGCAAACAATTTTCCAATGTAAATGTACAATATTTATTTAATATCTTTCCCTTAATCCTCTTGTAGTGTCCAGGCGGGTTCCCCATGCCCATCCAGGGGTAAACATTTCAGGCGCTGGGCATATACACCCAGGACAGGGTGCCAATAATGCTAGATTAAATAGCATGGGACCATGCAGCCACCAAACTGGTTAGAAAGAGCTGCATTCTGTCTGCCAGAGATGAACAGACTCACTGCATATCTAAAATAACAACTCAAGCCAAGAAAAACAGCAAATAACCCTGTAACAATGTTGGTAGGAACTTTTACAGTAATCATTAAAGGAAATACTCTCACCGGCCACTTTATTAAATACAATACAGGCCAAAAGGTTGAACACACCTTCTCATTCAATGCATTTTTTTACATTTCATTTAATTTTAGCAGACACTTTTATCCAAAGCGACTTACAGGTATTCCAACTTGGTTGGGATCAGAACAAAGGGTTGAAACAGGACCCTGGCGCAATGAGGGTTAAGGGTCTTGCTCAAGGACCCACATTGGTAACATCAGTGGACCTGGGATTTGAACCCACAACCTTCGGATTGATAGTCCAACACCCTAACCACTAAGCTACCACTCCATTGTAGATTCTTACATTCGCCTTTCAGCCCTGGGGATTCCCAGTTCAAATCCAGAAGTTCTCCCCTGGAGACCCTCATAAAGGAATAAGCGGAAGATAATGAATGAATTAGATTGCCAACAGTGTGCAAAGCAGTAATCAGAACAAAGGGCGGCTATTTGGAAGACACTATAATAGTTTATAAACGTTTTCAGTCATTTCACCTTTTTTTGTTAAGTACATAACACCTCGTGTGTTCATAGTTTTGATGCCTTCAGTCATTGCCTGACATAATTTGTCATTCCCAGCCACTCACTCAGAGCACCGCTTATAGAACGAGAGCTGCCTCAGATACCATAGCCGTGCACAGTTAAGGGACGTGGTAAAGACATGAGCACTCCGCCAAACAAACACAACATGTAGATAATAATGTTTCAGTCTCCGCTCTCCTTTTCATTACAAATCTTTCACTATCAACGATGTAAGGTTTATAGTAAACAACGGCATGAAGTCATCAGTCGTATTTAAATGTGCCATATAATGATGTGCTGTAAAGTCTTAGCTTGATTTTTATTTTTCTCTCCATCTGTCTAACTGTCTGTCTGTCTCTCTCTCTCTTTCTCTCTCAACAAAGCCTTTCTCATCAAAGCAAGGAAGAAGTTCAGCCTCTTCCATTATCAGACTCTCTCAACTGCTTGCCCTGACAGTCCAATTTTTCAAAGCCAACGTGCCATCATCCCTAATTCATTTTTGCTCTTCCGTAATTTATTTTTCCTTTGACCCCCCACAAAAAGACAGACGGGCGCTGTGTTATTCCTAACCACCCCCCCTTCCAAGCCCACTTCTTAAATGAGAAGAGATGTAAGACACTGACTCATTACGCTTCAATAGATACAACTTGATATATCTCTATAGCAGCCTGTCACAGTGCACTGTTCATGCACCGTAAGCGAGCATTATCAATGACAGCTGTCTCAATTAGATTACTGCTGCTCTTCTGATAGAGTGGAGTACTTATACCAATGGCAAATGAACACATCATTTTAACTGATATTTGTTTGATAGGATGGGCCTCATTCAATCTGATTTTACCAAATGTCTCCTTACTATAGGACCTATGAATATAAAATCAAAACGGCTAATTAATAAGAGTTGTCAGGTTTAGTGGTCCACTGGCATTACACAGTCATAGGCTTGGGGTTAAGGAATCCCACTTTGATTCCTGGTTTTACCAAGTACTATGGCTGAAGTGCCCTTGGGCTAAGCACCTTCGCTCATCAGGCGCCATGTACTACCAATCCAGGCCCACTTTACTTAGTGTGTGCATTTGTGTGTTTCATAAAAGGGTTAAAAGTGAAGGACAAATTCCTTTGTATGTAAGCACAGTAGGCAAAATACATCACTTTATCACTGTAGTGCTCATTTCAAGTAAAAAGATAGTCATCACTATACCCGGCTGTGGTTTCCATCAAGCGTTGGAAGACTTTTATTAAAATCGAAAAGCATACTGTGCAGTTATTAAGACAATGATGAGTTTTTTTCTCATCTCATTATCTTCCACTTCATCCTCTATTAGGGACTAGGGTCGGGTGGGTGTGGGGGGTCCTCATGCCCATCCAGATAAGAAAGTTTTGGGTGTTGGACAGATACACACAGGACAGGGTGCCAATCTATTGCTGGGCACACACTCACACAGACACATTTAGAAATTTAGAGCTACCCAGAGAACCCGAAGGAAACCTATGCGGACACAGAGGAAACCTTCAGATCAGGATTCTGACCTGCATTCCCAGCTGAGGCGGACACCACTATGCCACTCAATTGATTTACTTACATACATAAATGTTTTTGAGACAAAATATGGGAACACATTTCCATCAGATTATTCTGGAGAAATTTGGGTCTTAAGAATAGAAAAATTATGCCAAGCACCTGGGTGATTTCACATCTGAATGGGTACAAATATATATTTCTTTACTTTACAAGATAATTAGCAAGAAAGGGGCACTTTAGAAGAACAAACATTGACAGAAACCTTGGCAGCTCTGACTAAATTTCTTAATTTTTTTTTTTTATCAAGCGATTTCTGTTAGCTCTCAAATAATTCTTCATTTAGTAGATGACCACTTCTGTATTTTATTTTATAAGCTTTTCTTTTACATTTTTTATAATGTGTTACATATCATATTATGTACAACACTGTGGCTTGCTACACCTTATTTTGTAACAAAAAACATACCTTGTCCATGCAGCCAAATATTTTTCATTTTTCAAACCTAAATCAAACAAAAATGCAGCAAAAACTAAAATGTGGTACATGACAGCAACTTAACAAGCTCAACTGAACTTTAACTGATGTGCTGTCTGTACTTTTCGCTGGTAAAGCAAACAACATTTACACGTCTGCACACATTTACAGATGTCTGTACATGTACAAATATCAATACACTTGCAAATACTATGACACATTAATACACAGAGCCTGTAAAAAAGAAAAATCGGACCTGCAGGTTAGACGGAAATGAACAGGCACATTACTACGTCTTAACAGAATGTTGTCAGGGTCTTTTAACCAAGTCATTTATTGTCAGCGACAAAAATAACATTTTTTTTTTAATGCATGTCTTTTTTTATAGTTAAATCGTATGGCAAATTTGCACTATATTGTAAAAAAAATTATATATTTTTTTCTTATTTTTGGACCATGAGTTTTCTGTTAAACCTTTAAGTTCTTGGTGAAGAGAAGTTTAACACCACATGGCTTTCTGAGGGTTTTATTGTGACCAGGTTGTGAGTTGGCTCGTAATAGACTAGCATGTTGTCTCAAGTTACTTTCCAGGTTACCCAAAGTAGGCAAAAAAGGTTAAAAAGCTACCTAAGATTTACTTAAATTTCATTTCTTAATTATTCAATAATAATGCCATGGTGTTTTCCCTTTCTAGTCTTGTCAAGACAAAAAGGTTTGAACATAAAATAAAATAAAAAAACGTCATTACACATTTGATTAGTACCAATATTTTTGCAGAAAAATAAATAAACACATTAGTATTTATTCCTTCGCCATACAAACAAAACAACACAAATAAAAACTGGATTTAAAGACAACGGGAATGGAGTCTCACTGTGTGCATGTTATTCTGAGCTTACATGCACAAATAAAGTATATCCTTAAATGAGATACAAAAAGCAGTGACAAAAAAAAACCCCCCCCCCCCCCCCCATTCAGATTCATTGAAAGGTTGATAACCGTTCACAAAATGCAGTTTATCTTTTTCAACGTTTAGCAAAATGCTTACTTATCGACATCTTTTTTCAAGTACACCGATGATTGTACTAATGCACCATTTTCTGCTTGAACCCTGCAGTTTGAAGCAGGAAGGTTGATAACGCACAATTGGCACCATAATTCCAGCCCAGACTGCAATCAAAGGCTCACAGAAGTGCTGTGTATTTCAGTTCAGTGCAGAGATCCACACCTTGTTAGTGCAACCAAAGAGTCAAGAGGAGAAAAATGAAGATGAAAGAGGGGTATTATGAAGACAAATAGGTGAAAAGATTGAGTGTTTTTGGAGAAAGGTGATTAAAAGAGCACCACTGGAAGGGTGCACATGCAGACCAACACACAGAAGATATTCTCATGCCATCCCATCACTTTTATCTAAAGCAGTGGCGTGTATCTAAACCATCTGCTGAGAAAGGAGAAAATCAACTTTTTTTTTAAATGAGAAGAGGGAAAAGAGATACTGAGATACTGAATCAAAGCTGGTCAGAGAAACAAAAGAACATTAACAGAAAGATACACCTGGGGGCTGGGGGTGATAAAACTCTCAGCCCTTTCTCTGCCCATCTACAATCAGATGACCATACAAAATAAGCAGATATATAATTAGCTCAATACATACCCAAGCACAAAACAGCCTCTACAAAACAGAAATGGATCAATAAAAACAGTATTTTGAGAGTATGGGTCTGGACAAGAAAGACTCCCATACCCAATATCTCATTGGCTACAAAGTGCTGAGAAAACAAAAGGCTGACTAGTAGAGAATAATTAAACATTAAAAAAAGAACATGGTCAAACAGAAAGCAACTGAAAGCCTAATATCAATTAGCAATAGAATTGGAGAGCAATGTTTCTCCCTTAAAGTCATTACAGAAGAACTGATTCCAACATTAATTGAAATAGATTAGTGGGAAGAGCTAAACATGTGTTCTGTCTCGAGAATGCCATTTCCCATGGACTACTTCAATGTGAACTTTAAAGGAAACTTCAGTATTAAATTAAGTTCTGTTTTTTTCTGTCTCTTTAAGTTCAAATTTTGACCAGGGCAAAAATGATCAAATCAAGAAAATATTAAGGTAAGCACAAAAACCGAAAATCTAAATTATCTACAAAAATCCTTTGGAGCAAACCTCAGCATAAAAGCAAAATTCAAGTAATGTTGCCACAGATTGGCTTAAAATTGTTATATGTGTATGTATCTGACAACATGAAAATAATACTTTTAATCTTAAACTTGCATGTGCGTTTGAAAAACTGTGTAATAATGACATCGTTCAATACAGGAGGGTCAAAAGTTCCTGACATTTTTTCACCACAAAAGTTATATAAAAATAGAAAACAGTTATAAAACAATTTTAATAATCAAAAATACCTATATTTTTCAATGGCAAATTAACCGATTATAAGCCACAGAGGCACGAACAATTCTAAAGGAACAATTAATTTATATCTGAATAGTCAGATAACATTTAAGAAACTGTATAGAAAACCTTAATTTTTAAAAAAAAAAAAAAGGTCAGGTCAAACAGCGACTCGGTCAGTGTTGTTGTCAACTTAAAAGATTAGTAGTTGGTCAGATGAATGCGGCAAAAAAATTTATCTTAACAAGTCAGAAAATCTTAAAAAAGTGTAACAAGTCTTGTTTTTGACTTTAATAGATTTCTAATTAATATAAATATTGTATGTTTTTGGAAACTTTTTAACAAGACTAATTTACTCAATATATTGTCAGATAATTTTACTTGATTGTACACTTTTCTTGATTTGTAGATATTTTTCTTTATTTTTACATAGATTTTTTGCAGTGCAATTATGCCTTATCTCAGGCTAATGATAAATAATCAAAAGCCACGCCTCTGAATATCTGACAATATGTCCTCAATTCTCAGAGAAACAGAAGCAAGCAGAGAGTATTAGAAAGGTGCTGTCATCATGTGGTAAAAAGCGGAGTTACATTACATTACATTCTTATGATTTATTTATTCCGACATGCCATAAATAACACATTATAAGACTGAGGTCTTCCAAACGGGCCGCGGGTCGTGACTGGCGTGTGGGTTGGCCATTAAACTTGCCTGACATAAAAGGAACCTTTTTTTACTCCAACCAGGCACAGAACCCATTACCCTTTTTGTATTAAGGTGAAAGCATTATTCACCGTGCAGCCCCCACAATTTATGGCAATGCTAAATATACATTACAATTCTTTCTTAAAGTTGATCCAAAAAATTTAATTCTTTGTATCTTTGTTTTTTTTTTATACCTCTGCAATACAGCGTACAGCTGAGCTTGTTGCTCTTGCAGCTTAAAAAAAATTCTCTTGTGTGATTCTCCTCAGTGTTTGCAGCTTTGCTCTCAAATCAAGAACATAATGAAATTCATTTTTTGCCATCAGAGGGTCCCTCAAGCCAATTTTCTCTCATGACATCTAGAACACCACCAGGCCTGAGTCTGTACAGTAATTTAAATTGTAAAAAACCTGTGTAAGCTTGTGGTAGCTCTCGCAGAGACAAAAATATTTTTATCTCGCATAGTGAATGGCTTTTAAGTGTGAGGTCAATTCAAAATACTGTATCACACTGCAGCTCAACACTGGTTCTAAGTATAATATTACATAATTCACCAGGAATAAAACAAGGATGGTCAGCAGACATCTGTCACACACCAACGGTTGACTTCTGCATGGATATTCAAGTCATGAAATGTTCAAAAGCTTTTATAAGCTGTCTGAAAAGTAACACCTTCTGACAGTTCCATGGCAGCGATAACTGTTTTGTAAATCGGTTGTTTTTTGTTAATGTTACTTGATAAAGCCTATTATGAAAATATAGAAGTACAGGTAAGAAAGGGCTGCTTCATCCTGCTGCCTTTGATCATCAATCATGTTCACTTGATCAAAGGCCTGGTTGAGAGTCTCATCTGGCATCTGCTCAGCAGGAAATCCCCTATAGGGAGTTCCCAATGGGAAAAAGTTGCCTTCCCCATGTCACTATGATGCGACACTGACATGGACAGACTGGGAGCTACCGCCTCATCTAGTGCAATTCAAGATTTATTTTGTTTTAAGCAGGTCCCAGCCACATTTATTGCTTCCAATAAAATGTTTTGGGTTTTGAACATGTACAAAATAAAGGGATATATACACCACTATTAATATTTAGTCTGACATTAGGTACATATAAACCTATTACTTAATAATATGATAATACACAGGCACTGATAACACCTTAAGCTTTTTTTTTTCAGGAGAGATAAAAAATAAGGTTAATGTAATTGATACGTAAACACCAAACCCTCACTGACTCATCACTCATTCTTCCACTTCCCAAGTACCTTCAAGGATGAAACTTGGCATCGTGACTGCCCATCATGTCCTTGGAAAAACCAAATACTTCTCTCCTTCCTACATTTGATGGTTTGTTTGATATCGCCACCGAATGCAAGACCCAGCCAGGGTCACGTTGGGTTCTCTCCAAGTACCTACAAATCTGAAACTTGGCTCATTCATTTCCCATCATGTCCTTGGACATCGCCATCGTATGCAACACATTGGATGGATTTGTGAAAATTTCCACAAACCTCAGTTTATAATAATACGTTCATTGTTTTATATATAAACGCCAAAGCCTTCAATTATTCAAAAACAATTGCTTTTCAACTTTCTCTACCGTAGCAAAGCGCAGTATTTCACTAGTGTTAATATAACTTATTCTATTCATGCTTTCATAAACAGCACAATATGATAATGAGAATAGTGCCACTACTAATCGGTCCTGCATGTCTGGATAGAGTTGCATTCAAATCAGGTTAAATTGATGCATAGTGTAACATGTCGGTTCAGAATCACATGATCAAGTACATCAGCCAGGTTTAAAGTAAAAATGAGAATATAATATAAGCTCAGGAATAAGTGTTACCAAGTAAGACACCTATGGACCTCTATGGACATGTAATACCACTTAATTGCCATTACTAATTAAAATATAAAGAGATAATATCCTTTAGCATGTGCACAGTACAAGAGTTCACAAATTTATACTCAAAAAAGTGGCTTTTAAATGCAATACCAGTGTAATACCATGCAACAACAAAATACCACAGAAACGACAAACTATAAAAAGACGGCGATACCTATAAACTTGTTAGAAACACTGTGTTTTTTAAATACTTTGTCAGAATTATTATTTATACAAATATATTTTTAAAAATACAGTTATTACAAGCTACACTACAAAAACTAAAACCAAAAACATTATCCTAAAGTTGTTTTTTTCATATATTCAGCAATAATTTCAAATATTTCACTACAATACCACATTATATGAAACTAAAATTCACTGAATGAGTTTCAAAGTTTTTGTGCTTTAATGGTTTATTATGTTGTAAAAAAAAAAAAAGCTAAAAGTTTGTATAATGCAGATGTTTTTAAATGTAATGTCATACCAACTCACATCAGTACTCTATATTATTGTTATATTAGCAAATACCTACGTGTTAGTACTCTGACAAATATGGGTACTGGTGTATTTCTAATTTTGTTTTCCATTTATATTGTTACAATTGCTTTTCAGATGATATAAAATACCTAAATGAAATCAATAAGTGTGTAAATAATAGTTAATGTACTGGAAGAACAGTCCACTAAACAATCAATTATTTTTGTTTGCACTGAGGTGATTTTATGTTTCATGTTTCTGCAATTAGCAATTTAAACTTTTAATGATAAAAAGCAAAAGGAAAAAAACTTGCTAGAAAAAGAATTAAAGGGATTTTCGAAAACAAAGTAATTACATATGTACTTATTTAAAAAATGACAAAATTATTTCCACAACAGCATCCAACTGTAAAGTGAGGTTCTCAAGCATGTGAGCATAAGAGAGAAAGAGAGAGAGGGAGAGAGAGGATGGATGAGCTCCATTGTGCAGGAAACCTCCAGGCTAGCCATTAAAGACAAGACGCAATCACCATTTCATCAACACCGTCTCCCTCTCCCTTTATCTCTCTACAGCTCAATCCATCTCTCCTCCTCTCTTTATACCTCTCCATGCTTTTCACTCCCTCTACAGGTTTCAATGTCTGTCTCATCTGATCCATTCTGAGCTCCTCTAGCTGCTACATTTTTGGATGTGGGTGTGGGTGGAGAGGAAGATATTGACCAATCAAAAGAAAAGCACGAATACAAAGAATTCTCTTTTAATCTGTTTAAGCGACACACAGACAGGTAGTAAAGCAGGGTCTGTGACTAAAGTGAGTCTGACAGTGCTCTCCCCTGCTCTCTTGCACCTTTGTCTTCAGGGCTGTCCACATTATGAAACAATTACCACTTTAATTGACACTTAATTAATCTAAAGTCAATTTAACCTTGACAGCCTCACCTTGAGATACACTTATACAGCATTCATGATGACACAGCTCGAGAAAATGATTGTAAGTGTGTGAGAGAGAGACAGAGAGGGAGATAGAGAGAGAGAGGAAAAAAGGAAAGAGAAGTGGGGGAACAGATAAGAAAGAAAGAATTGGGATTGGAAAGAGCTGCCAGGGAGGGAGTGATTAAATATTCTAATCATCACAAATCTGTTCAAGAGCAATGAAAGTCTTCCCCCGAGCTCCTATCTGAAGCAGCAGAAGTAGAACAAGGTGGGCATGTTCCACATTAGTTTTGGAGTCCCTTTAGGATGTGTTTTAACAAATGATTCAGTACATTAATCTAAATTGGAGTGGCACAGTGATTGGTTTTGTATGTTCTCCACAAAGCTTCATGACTTTTCTTTCACAGTCTATAGACACGAGAGTCAGTTGCACTGAAAAATAACCTTTAGTGATACATTTTGCCTACTGTACTTACACATAGAGAAATTTGTTCTCCACATTTAATCCTTCCATGCAGTGAAACACAAACATGTACCCAGAGTGGTGGGCAGCTTTGTACACAGTGCCCGGGGAGCAATCGGAGATAGGTGGCTTTCTCAAGAGCACTTCAGCAAAAAGTAGTTGGTGGGATTTAAAGCTTCAGGTCACAAGACTGGTTTCTTAAACGCAAACCCATGACTGCCTTTCTAAGAAGCAATAAGATAACCATTGTGATAAGTTGGATGATATATCCTGAATCAACAGCTGACTATATTGGTAAATTTAATCATTAATTTAATGACATTTTAAAGTATTACTTAGATTTTTTAGAGTTCTAGTAAGGGATACAACAGAATGTCCTTAGAATGATGTGCTTTAAAAACCAATGCAGAATAAAATACCATACACAACTATCAACAGACATCAAAGTAAAAGCAAATACATTTTTATAAAACATTTTAAGAACATAGTTACTGGTGACCGGTAGAAATAAGAGTCATATAGGTACAAAAACTAGTTTTATGCTTGCTTTAGTAAGTACTGATAAAAATCTAAAATCTAAAATAAACAATCCATTTTTACGTCATCAGTGTCAATATGTACAAGTCATTACACAACCAAAAATGGAGCACAATGTAAAGCTACCTAAGAAGCTACACATTAGATGTCGGAGGGCAAAAATTTAAACACACTTTTACAAAAATGTTCCTTAAAAGCTCTCTTTTCTTAACATAATTCACCATCATATTCATCTATTCTGGCTTTTCCAAAGACAGTTTGGACATTGTCCTTTTTTCTTTTTAGACATTCTGTGCCTGTATTATTTGCTTTTCCAGACAGATCTCGGTTGCACAAAAATAGGCAGAAAATAAAAAAGAAATAAATAACTAAATAAATGTCTAGAGAAACAGAGCAGATGAGTGAGAGAGTCTGGGATAAATTTGTCTCCCGTTTGCTTATCTACGATGAGACAAAGCTCTGTCTTCACACCCAACCAAGCCACAGTGATTAAAGAGGCAACAACCAAAACCATCTGCCTGTCACAGGCATCCGTCAACACTCGCACTCGCCATCAGCATTCCCCCATCAGTCTCACGCTCCTCGTGACAGCACATAGAGAACAGGCTGTGTGACGTGATGCCACAGAGACATGTACAGAAGGAAAAGAAAAGCATGTGCAAACAGTAAGCAGAGTATGAATCCTATATATTTAGCGGCAGGGGACAGATAAAGAAGTGACGAAAGAGGAAAAGACAAGCAAACGCAAGAAAACAGAGGAAAGCTAAGAATGAAGAAAACTTATTAAGGTTTGCGTGCAGTGGAATGTGTTTCCAGTGGTGTCTTACATCACAATAAAAGACAAATGCTTGGCATTTTGAGAGCTGAGCTCTCACAACTGCAAATATTTAACTTTTTAATACTAGTTAAAGAAATGAAGTGCTAAATATAGTGTAGTTAGGTGTTTTTATTGGTTTGTATTAAGAGCAAATGATACTTAAGTAAAAAAAAAAAAATACTTTGAACATACCAATTATTATACACAGACTTGTGTCTTGCATTCTAAAACAAATTTGGAAGCTCAGAAATGAGTTTTTCGTAATAGTGTAAATACTGAAATACTGTAGTATTAATGTTAATGTTTAGACATGTCAGTATACTAAAAATACTATTAATACTATGATTCCTAAAGATTTTGTTCACAAATTAAGACTTTTCACCAGACTAAGTTACCCAAAGAATAATGGTTCTGCAAATTGAATATTTGGGGAACTTTTTGTTAAATAACTATTATTTTAATCAGTATAGTTTTGCCCAAAACATGTATATTGCCTTTGTAAAGTTTTATTTAAATACATTTCATATATACAGACCTAATACAAAAAAATTAAATATCATGTAAAAGTTGATTAACTTCCATAATTCCATTCAAAAAGTTCAACTTCACTAGATTATATATTCAGAGCCCACAATTTAAACATTTTTAATTTGTTGATTTTTACATAATTTGGGCTTCCACCTTATAAAACCCACAAAAACAGAAATTAAAAAAAATTATACTATGGAGAAGTCCAAATTTTGCAAGGCATGAATGTTTTAAACTGAGTGTGACACACTAATCATCTTCTAAACAGTAGATGTGAGGAACAGAATCCAAACTGCTTGAGGTCCTGTGTGTAATCTCCAGTCAGTCATGATTTGGGGTGCAATGTCTGGTGCTGGTGTTGGTAAACTCCGCTTTCTTAAATCCAAGGTCACCGCAACAGTCTACCAGAATGTTTTAGAGGACTTCATGATTTCTTCTGCTGAGGATCTGTATGGAGATCTGTATGGGCTCCTTCCCATGGCGCCAGAAGCAAAAAAAATCTTGTTTGATGCCCATGCCATCAACACAGTGCTTGACTGACCAGCCAACTCACCGGACCTAAACCCAATTGGGAATCTATGAGGTATTCTCAAGACAAAAATGAGTGGCACTAGATAACAAAAGAGCTGAAGAAGAGCTGGCAGCAAGCATCAAGGAAATCTGGACATCTATAACTCCCAGGCACTGTGATGGCATGGGTATCAAACTAGTTTTGTATGATGAAATCAAAAAATCTTGATGAATTTTGAGAGCCCTACAGGACTGCTTTCTTTGCCATTCCAGATGACTTAATCAACAAGTTATTTGAGTCATTGCCAAGATGTTTGGTTGCAGTCCTTCAAACTAATGGTAAGTCCTACTCAATATAAATAATGTTTTCCAAGGCACCATGACTTTATGTGTTAATGATATTGCAGCATGTTAGTGTATTCAAAGTATAAGTATAATTTCAATATTATTTTCGTATATGACAAGATTTGTCCAAGCAAAATCGGACCTTTTTGTCCTTAAATAATTAAAATGCATAAATGATACAAGACTTTCTGTGGGCATAATAAAAGCATAATCCTGAGGGCTTGCCTTACAAATAATCCAGTTCTGATTAAAATCTATTAACTACAAGTCAAGTTCTTAAGTTCTCCTACAACTTGGCTAAGCGACAAGACTTTTATCAGGGACTGTACAGCTAAGTAGTTTTTCCTATTATTTCAGAGGGTACATTTTACAAAATAATTGTGCCGTAATGTATTTGAACTCTAATGTTCACAGCAAAAAATTAACATTTAAAAAAATGCGGTCAATGTAATTTAGAAAAAATGTTTTTGTTTTTTTTGTTTTGCTGACTTAACATTTAAATTATAAGAAACTTACGTTTTCAGAATACTGTAATTAAATGCAAATCATTTAAGCTATCTATGTCTTTAAACAGTTAAGTTTAAAACACACTAATATATACACTAAATTCCTAAAAGATTTATTTCTAGACAGCTTCTGTTCTCTCAGGGGACTTAGACCCGCTTTTTAAAATGAATCGAAGACTGCACATTTGCTAAAAGCCATCATGACAGTTCAACTGGACATGTTTAATTTATCCAACAGAATCACAAACTAAAAAAATGGCCAGGATTTAACTGAAACAGTGGCACAAAAGAGTACAGTGTGTCAACACTATTATACACAGTGTGAATTAATAAATAAAATGTGGCCCACGATGAATTTATTATTCTTTCCTTCTTACAAGGCTTTTAATAGAATGCATGAAATAGCTAACACAAAAATCTTCATTAATTATATAAGAACTTTGGTGTTCTATTCCTTTGTGTCTATTAAACTAAACCATGTTTATTGTTACATTTTATGTAATTTAACTATTGTAAAGGATTATTGACCCAATTTAGTAACTACTCATGTTTTTTTATGCCAAAATCTACAAACACTTCAACACATGAAAAATTGTTAGCATAGAAAATTAAACTTGCAATGCAATGACCACACATTTTCCACCACATAAACTGTAGAATAGTACATAGAAGGGAAGTGGGAAAAAGAAAAGGACAGTGGAAACAGAAGGGCAGAGTAAAGAGCTGAGCTGTGTTTGGTGTGTGCTGACCTGGTCAGCCAGAGAATTCTCCTCTTCTCTCTCCTGTGGTCTTGCACAGCAGCTCTCTTTTGACTTTTCATTCTTCTGAGCCTCATTATCTCTTCTTTTCTTTTTCTGTCCTCTGAAAAACCTCAGTCAGCTCTGATATGCAGAACTCCTATGTGAGTAAAGCGAACCCCACTCTCATCCTTCATGCCACAATACCAACCTTGCCACTCGTTTCTTTCGTCCTTCCAGTTTTGCTCAATGAGGCGAACATATCGATTAAGTGTACGGAGAGATCGAATCCCTCAGTTGGAGTTCACTCCCTTAGGCATCCCCAGTGTAAAGTCATGACTTATGTTCTTACCACAGAGCATCCCATAACCAAGTATCTTATATGTAATGGATTTAAAATCCAGGGTAATAACCACCAATCATTTCTCCATCTAGATTCAGAATTGCCTCTTGAACGGCGTTATTTTAATACAATGCAACTAGTGCTAAACATTGTGTTCTGATTAAAAGATACTACATCACAGTGTTTTCTGAAACACCAAAGACATACGAAAATTATGTGGACCGTATAATTAACTTTTTCTACTTTTTGTTGAACCTGATATTCTAGATTGGCATTTGTTGTCATGAAGGTAAGTGTAACAGAAAAATCATAGAGGTTAAATATTTTATGTAGCAATTATCATTGATTAAGACATTGTTTATACATGACAGCTTTCCGGTGTTTAATGTTGTATATGCAAAAACCTGGATTCCTACTTATACCTTAAAAATCAATCACTCTTCATTGCTTACCTATGAATTTGTATGAATACAGACACATTATTTCTCAGACTTTCATTTATATATTACAGAGCATTCTTCTTCCAACACTCTTATTCTGATCAGGGTCACAGCGGTTGCTTTAAAGAGCAAAGGTGGGGGGTTACATTGGACAGGTTGCGAGGGCTGGTTTAGGCTCAGGGAAATAATGGCTTAGTGGTAAGCATGTTCGCCTTTCAGCACTGGGGATCCAGGTTCGAATCTTCATCTGGGTGGAGTTTTAAGGTTTTTCACGTGGGTTTTTTCCCACAGTCAAAAAAATGGATTAATTAGCCACTCTAAATTGCCCCAACTGAAATTGTCACAATATAGTTTTGTTGTGTGTTTGCATAAGTGAGTAAGTGCCCAGCGCCCTATTCTCGCATAGAAGGGGAAATCCCCCCTGCGAATCTAGTCTAGTATAGGATTAAGCAAAAGATAATAAGATGAGAAACTATATCTATTTCTTAACTTGAATTCAAATAGGACACCCAATCTGATTTTTCCCTTTATTTCAACTTTAAAATCGTATTATCTTTAATTCTAAAAGTTCACTTATTTTTGCCCCTCACAGATATGTGATGGTCAACATTTTTTTCTCAGTGGATAAATGAAGGTTGATATTTCTCTCATTTGATATTTTTTAGGACATGTTGGAAAAGTATAATACAAAAAAGAAAATAAGGAAAAAATATATTTAAAGTTAATAAAATGGATCACAAATTTTCACACTTTTCTCAATAGCTTCTTTTTAATCCCCAAATAAATCTAAACATTAACTAAAATTTTTCTCTTTAGTTGTACTGAGTCTATTCCACAAATTTGATGGATTTCTACAAATATTTTTACATTATATTATTTATTTAAAACATTTGTAACACAAGTAGCTTCTGTCCATTGACTATGCAGAGCCATAAATGAAACTTGTTTGTGATTTCTCCATTATGATAAATTGTTTATTAAATGACATTGGAACTGATCCAAAGATGCGGTCCTGCAGTGCTCAAGTGGACCATCACAGGAATAACAATCATGCAGCAACATGCAACCAAGGTAAATGAAAGGTCCATTCATAACATTTAGAAAAAAAAACATTAAATATTGTTTGGGCTGAATGTATTTTAGAACTAAGCAGGTTTAACCAAACTACCGGAATACTTGTTATCATTCAAAAACATATTCATATATAAATGTATTTCACCTAAAGAAATTAATTTATGGCTACAATTTTAGATCCTTTGAGACAAATTCAAAATAATGGAATGATTTTTTAAAATACAATAGGACTAAACAGCAGCATGCAGTGCATGCCACCAACTTACAGACACTTCTGCTCAAAACTAAGAAAATAGTAAATGCCTTGACAGGTTGAGAGACCTGCGAGGGACAGGGACCGTCTTTCTCATGCTCTTGCGCTCTCATTGTAATTCCTGAATTCTATTAGTCCTGGCCCTGCAGTGTGCCCGTGCTTAGCGAATAAATAATGCTAATGATGACAATCGCTCACACTGTCACACAAACTCTTACCAGCACTCCCCAGGGGCACAGAGGCACATTGTGGGCAGGGGCGTGTGTGCATAAGTGTGTGTGTGTGTGTGTGTGTGTGTGTGTGTGTGTGAGTGCATGTGCACCTTGCAATGGTGAATGTGTGTGACTCCACTGCTATTAATTGCTCCCAACCCTGAAGCATTCTCTCCAGGCCTTTATCCCTGGTGTATGTCAAGTAACTTCCATTTTCACACTAACATTTCTAGCCACTCTTATCATCCTCACCCTCATGATCATCATCAAACTGATGCCATTATTGCATTCATTAGAAAGCGCATTGTGTGAATCCGAACTTGTCTAAAAACACAAACAAAAAAATAAAAAAAGAGCAGAACGATGAAAAGACACACCAGAAAGAGACAGACAGATGGAGGACTGTGACCTCAAGTGAGAATTGAATCATCTTTATCTATCTAAGACTGTCACAGCTCAGTGTAGTTTTACTGCAGGTGAGTCACCTCCCAACTAGTGCAAGCTTGACCACCTATCACACGTTCCGGTTTCAGTTCATTTGCTCTAATGCAAAAACACAGAAATATCCTTAACCTACATGGATTTGCAATGCAATTCGAATTTGATGAATAATGAAAATAAGGATACAATCATGTTGGATAATTGAATTCAGCCAGGGTAAAAATGAGATGGAATAAGAATGGCTTTTCTTCAACAACTTCCCAAAGAGCCTTGTCAGAGATTTAATATTATGCTTCATAGATTTAAGCATTATGGTGCTTAGCAAAACATCTCCAGAAATCAGTGAGCAAGAGGGTGGCCAAAAGAGAAAAACGAGAGGGCTTTGTCGCACACTTACTTTACTCAGAGATAATGCAGTACCTTTAACAGAGAAAAAACATGTAAAAATAACTGATTCTGTTCTCTAATGTTATAATGTAGTTTGGTGGCTGTGAGGGACTAGCAAAGAGAAACATTAATGGAGCGGACGAGTGTCTGAAACAATGTGCTAAAATCAATATCAGCTCGATCCTGCACCTTGCCGTGGGAAATACTTTTATTCTATTAGCCTAGTTTCTAAACACATTTGTAGCATTTTTCAAAGTCTAAAAGTAGCTTAAAGCCTAAATGGATGGATTTTCTTTGGATCCTTAATATGATTTGAAGCACCGGTAGATGGACAGGCTCTTAAACTCAATCAGATGATTTGAGTGTAAAAACACATTACCCATAATGTGTTACCCAAAAACATAACGGACAAAATGATATTCCGGAACTACAAGTGCCAGAAATAGTTACGATGAAAATACGTTGGTGACAAAGTGTCATTTCAGTTGCACGGTCATTAAATCCGACTGCGTTTTGGAACATGCATGATGTGACTTAGGGTTTGTCTTTATGCTGATAAACATGGATTAGTTTAAACATAACGTAAATAATAAAATAACTAAATCTATGATTTAATATCAAGCTCGAGTTTTATCTTTAGTATAACTTAACACTTTAAAATCAAAACGTGAACTAGAACTGTTCACCATGGTATATTATATAAGTAGTTTAATTTTTCCTTCAACAAAAAATGTATGTGGATTCCGACTTGGGAGTGTTACTGTTCGGTAGGGATGAGACGATTAATCGCTTACAATTAAGAACATTATACTTTAATTCATTATCTTCTGCTTATTCCTTTATGAGGGTCGCGGGGGGGTTTTCATGCCCATCCAGGGGAGAACATCTCGGGCGCTGGGCAGATACACCCAGGACAGGGCGCCAATCCATCGCTGGGTAC
>JAOUQT010000015.1:6155981-6168910 GCA_025769995.1 Xyliphius kryptos | reverse complement strand
ACATAGTGACCTTGACATTTAGGAAATTGTGTGTTGTTCTCTAATTTTGATCTCCAGTGTATATATATATATATATAATTAGAATAACATGTATGTTGCAAATGCCATTAGAATTATCAGGTACTTTGGTTGTGGAAGAACAAAATCGTCATGTACTGATGCAAACAATTTACCATAATCAAAAGGTGTTATAACAACATAATTTAGCACCGTACATAGCAAATTGTGAGCTCTGTGCATCTTGACTCTGACTTTAAAATGCATGCTCTTCTGAGGGCAGGTACTAAAACTGATACTTAGAAAACCAATCATATTTAAGTTGGGTTTGTTTAAGCTCATGACACTGTGAAGGCTTCTGGATCCCACCACCAAACAAATAAAACCCCATTCATAAATTTCATTTTGTACTAGGGATGAGACAATTGTTTTTGTAATTAATCATGTTTAAAAATGTGACAATTCATTACTACTAGCGCTTTAACATCACCATGATGATATTTATAAGAAAAATACGTATTATGTCGGTAGCTGGAACATAAGACCAAGTGGAGTAAATCGCATGGAATAAAAATAAACTTAAATTTGTCTGTTTACTTTCGAATGGATATAAAAATATGTACTTCAAGGTACAATTTTTTTTTTTACTTTGATTTTTTTTACAAAATATTTTAGTTTGTGTCAATATTTAACAAAAGCCGTGTTGGCTTTTTCAAATATCACTATGTTAATAAGTGTTAACGTTAAATTCATAATTAGTACATTGTGTAAATAATCCTAATCATCATATAATCACGAATATTTATTTGTTCCATTAAAATCTGCAATCACATCATTCCTACTTTGTACCCAGAAAAACAGAAGGAACGGGTCACAAACTAGAAATTTCTGATAAATTTACCTGAACCCAAAAGACTCAGGCCAATCTTTAACTCCATATATATGATAGATATGTCAGCATACTTAAACCAAATGGTGTATTTGTGAAACATGACTGAGCAAATATGTTGAGAAGTTAGGAGGGGAAAAAATGGACAGGAAAAAGTAGTACCATGTTATACTGCTGAGAAGGAGAAACGGGCAAGAGGACTTGAGGACAGGGAGTGCTGGTGTATGAGACAGGCTGTGGAGAGGGTTGCAGAGAGGCCACCGGCTAAAGATAGAAATGAAAAGGGTATAAAAGTAAACAGAAAGGAAAACAGGGCAAGAAAAAAAGGAATGTAATTAAGTGCGAGAGACTGAACCTCTGAAAAGCTGTGAGTGTGGTTTAAGTGTTGAGATTCTAAAGGCTCTCTGACTCACCTGAGGCAGCATGTGGTTATGACTGTGACTGCCGATGGTGTGCTGTGGGTGAGTGTGTGAGTGAGTGTGTGTGTGATTGTGGGTAGGGGTTGGTAGTAGAGCTGTTTGTGGAGGGGGTGGTTGAGCTTGAAGGGCATTGGAGGGGCAGTTGGAAGGACATGGCAGAAGAGTGCGGCTCGACTGTGGTAGCTGTGGGCAGGCCTCTGTGGTGATAAGAGGAAGACCTGCAAAATAAGAAAATGAAATAAGAATCCTTGCTTTTGAGGGTTTTGGTAACTATATGTGTAATAGCACATCAACTCTGGACCTGTGCGTGAGCCTCTGGCACTGCCCTGTGAGCTCTTGCTGCCCAGGCTGTCTCCACGTGTCAGGATCGAGATGCCACTGAAGCTGCTGGCCTTTGTAACAGGGGGTCGGAGGGTCCGGTTGGAGCTGTCTGAGTCCGTGCTGCTCCATGGCCGTGGCTCCAGACTCTTAAGGTCACTGTCTGTGCTGCTCTGACGACTGCTCGAAGGCCGACTTGAACTCTCCTTATTTCCTCTAAAGACGCAGACAGCAAGAAGCAAGACAGAGTAACAGGGAACAGGTAGAGGAAGGAGAAAGCAAACAAAAAATTGGGAGGAGCTGACCTTAATATTGAATGCAACATGGATTGAGATGAAATAGCAGATTCCATGGTTCACTCTAAAACCAAACTGTCCACAGTTCACATTTCTACACACAGACAATAACTGCGAGTATCAAAAATGCACCTGAAAAATCCCGTGGAAACACATTGTCTCAGCCACACGAAAACACTCAAGATGCACCTTTGGTGTAGTAACGGCAGGCAACACAATTCACACAACATGAAAACTACTGAACACAGATACAAAAACATTCATATATTTAAAGATTTAGCATTACACACATTGACCCATGCCTTTCAGACACTCCAAACAAAAATGGCACAATGCAAACATGGCCCACAACCAGATTTGTGTAAGACTGTCTCTGGTAAGAACTGTTGCCAACCAATAAACTCAGGGTTACAGTATATTCTGATTCTTGCTAGACTAGACAATGGGTTAACAGTAAGGTATCATCAAACAGTAGGTCTCTGAGATGGATGATGCTGAATGACTAGAGCATTCTAACCCTAACCCTAAACCCTAACCCTAACTCTAACCCTAACCCTAAACCTAAACCCTAACCCTGTCAAACTCTCAAAATTGGCCCAGCATGCAATTCTATTTGGCTTGTGAGACAATACTGAATGACTAATGGAACTTGGCCCACTAGTATTATACACTTTATATGGTATCGCCAATATCCCTGCCATGCATTTTCAATTTTGGCTCTCTATGTATTCCAGGGGAACATATCCTACCATTGTGTTTCCTAATTAGAAATTTTAATAATTTAGGTTCCATTTTAAAGATAACTAATACAACACAAAACAGAATTATCTTTATTTATTCAAAGGGAAATTTGTATTCTAATTCAGCATTACAGAGGAGTTTTACTGTTAAGGCACCATGTCATAGTGAGGTAGTGCTTTATGCCGTATATCATCTCAGAGAGTTTGTGAGTCATTTTTAGACGACAAGTAGCAAAATACTATGAAATGGGCTAAAAAAATTACACCAGCTGACATTTTGGATAGATGCTCCTCCATGTACCCATCATACTCACAGCTGGTGTTATTTTTTTCCCCATGCTGACGTAATACAGATTTGTTTGTCATGTTACCTTATTCTAGGCATTGCAAAATACCTTCAAATATTTCCATATCACTTAAGTGCCATTTTCTTCAGGATTAAAATCACTTCATGTTCAGCGGAGGCTATTTTCCACCTCAACAAATGTATTTTTTTTTTCCTGTGTCTCAAATATAGATAATGTTGTTGGGAGTATGTGTAGTTGCCTTGGGCCACTTCTGATTGGTGAGTATGACTTGTATCCAAGGAGCCCGAGATGCCCAGACAGCATAAACTCAGTCAGACATACTGAATAATGCATCATCTAAAGCACAGTTTGTGAGATTTGCATTGTTTGAAATCATAATTTTGTTAAAAGCAATTGTTCTGCACAACAATGAGACATGTAGGACTGCAGTTGTGATTAAATAACGTTCAGAGCTCTCCCAGTAAATCTCCCCTACTACAAGCAAGTGTAATCTCATGAATTCATAAAAAACCTGTAGTGCATTGGTGTCTCAGTGGTAACAGCTTAAGGCAATAGAGCAAGAGGTTAAGAATTTTAAGAATTGGGTCTTCTAAACTGTCATTCTGGACATGAACCTTAATGTTTTGTGCTCTAAGAGCATAGCCTTATGGCTGGCTCTACATGGTGACTGTGAACATTTTAACACTGTCAAAGTGCAGACTTCTGTTGTGCACCCTATTTGTGGAGACGCATAAAACAGCATTATAGATTCATTTTATTTTTTTAAGTTAGATATTTAACCTTTTTAGTTTAGTTAAATCCCCTGCGATTGTATGAACACACTTACCTGAGCTACAATGTCTTTGTTATAGTCACCAGTAATGTTGAAATTCATTATAATATGCTACCAGCTCCATAGGAGCCATGTAGTGCTCCACAACAGCACTGATCAGTCATTAAATCGCCTGTATTGTGGAACGTTTGTTTGTACATTATGATTGTCACCAGGTCACATGATCCTGGATACAATTTTATTCCAATTTCTTAGATTACCATTTTGAAATGTAGATGACAAGCAACAATATACATAACATTGTATCTGCTCACACATGCATTATATCGATTACACTGACAATAACCACAAGCATTGGGCACATATGGACATAATTCATGGCTTTTTTCTCTTCTGTTGCAAGTACTTGCAACTTTAGGCTTTTAGGCTTTAAAGTTTACAGGGTTACTCTGGGTCAATGAGCCATAATTTTGTTTTTATAACATTCCACGTGATGAAAATGCCAATAAAGCCTCCTTAAATCCTTGATAAATTATTGTTTTTTTCAAATTTAGGAAAAAAACTGTACAGAAATGTTTTGGGAGAAACAACCAAAACACATGCATGTACTACAGCGTTACAAGCCAAGCCAAAAAAATATGTTTCTATGCCACTAATATTTACAAATGTACTTTCCTTAAACAATTTTGGCCAAATTAGAATTTGATTTTTAATTATATGGTGTGAATGATTAAATATGACCAAACAACTATATAATTTATCTTTTAAAAAAAATATATATATATATTTACTTCAAAAACTTTAAAGTGTTTTTACAGAAATTAACTGAGCAACATAAAGTAATTTTGAAATAATAACAGTTGAGTTAGACACGATGGCTTAGTGGTTAGCATATTCGCCTCTCAGCGCTGGGGATTCCCAGTTTGAATCCCAATCTGGGTGGAGTTTACATGTTCTCTCCATGTCTGTGTGGGTTTCCTCCGGGTACTCCGGTTTCCTCCCACATTCCAAAAACATGAAGGTAAATTGAATGTGCCAAGTTGTCCTGTATAGTGTGTGTATGGCTGTGTAAGTGAGTGTGTACCCAGTGATAGATTGGCACCCTGTACAGGGTGTGTCTGCCCAGCGTCCGAAACGTTCTCCCCTGGAAGGGCATGGGGAACCGCCCCGCGACCCTCATAAAGGAATAAGCGGAAGATAATGAATAAATGAACTATGGAGTTATTTCCGTGCATTTGTTTACACTTACAAATTAAAAAGAAATTTAAATAGATGAGAAAAACTTTTGGCAATCATCACAGATTTAGATGATCATTCATTGAATACTATAAATCATTACAGTTCTTTCAAAAGAGTCTACCAGTTCCTCTTTGCATACGGCTTCTAGTTTTGTGAGATGATTGGGTCTTGGATGCACTGCACCTCAGATGTATCCACAGATTTCAGTATTTAGTTCGTGGGAAATGAAAAAGATCATGACAAAACTTTTATCTTACACATCCACAACATGGTCTATTGTGGATTTTAATGTCAGTTTAAGCTCATTGTTAGGATTGTTTAGGATGACTTTTGTAAAAGTCATTATCTGTTTATACTCCGTTGATTCACAGTTTGCTAGATAAACTGAATCTGCTCCTCCCTGTGCCAGACTTGATGAGGAATCAGACATTTTTGATTCTCTTTTGGAAATTTCTGATGTTGTTTTTTTATTTATTTTTTTGTAATTACTTTTTGAAACATTAGTCATCACAATTATTTAAAACAAACTGTGTAACAGTGCTCTTTAGAGGCATAGCTACCACAAACAAATCTCTTTTCTGAGAATTTGGGAAGAACAAACTCTGTTTTTGTATTATTTTTGCTCTTACAAATGAACATTAGAGACACATGAGTGTATTTTACATAACATTACACAGCACCAACAGCAAATTCTAATAACAATGGTATACTGCCACACGAATGACAATAACTACACCCAACATACTCCAGGAACGCCATAACATGCGCCGGTTAACCAAAGACTGTTACATTAATGTATAGCATATGACATTTTCACATCATTCCCCACTGCAGCCATGGTAACCAGGCTAAGTCTGGAACCTCTCGCTCACGCTCTCACTGTCTCTCTTACACACTCACTCACACACACACACTCTCACACTCAAATACACACACGCAAAACACACACACAGTGTAAGAGAACGATCGAAGAAAAAGTGCAAAGCTGTGACTTAATTTTCTCCTTAATTGAAGAGATGGTTCAAATCCACATAGCAGTCATGCACCGAGCTGATGCCAAGCACGCACACACACGCACGCACACACACCCACGCTCACCACGGCAATGCGTATAGAACACATGGCACACACTCAGTACCTAAAGATCTGCCTCCTCTTATGTGAGGAAGAGGAGTAGCCTTCAGTAGAAAGTCTGTGGGGTCACATTAGGAAGAGAAATGCTACATGTTATTCCATAGCTTGGGTGAATGATGAAAATCGTGTGTTTAGAAGTTTCTGCATTCGCGTATGCAGAGAGAAAACAGAAAAGCTATGAAACCAAATTGGACGGCTGATTCCCAATTTCCAAAAATAGATCAGTCACAGTCAATACGGCTCTAATTTTTGCAACCTAATCAAATGCAAATACATAAAAATGGCAGTATTTGCAATAAAATTATTTGATTTTCTCACTTGACATTACCAGTATAAAGTCGAACAGAAATGAAAAAAAGTCAACCAGAAAATACTTTATAACCTTTTGACAAAATCGCATTTTGTTTAATTAATAAAAATCAATGAATAAATACATTTTAAAAATAAAATAAAATGGGGTCAACGTGGTGGCGTAGTAGAAAACAATGACCTTTTAGATTCACTATTAGAAGCCACAATTTCAGCTGGACTATTACTTTATAAATTTAATAATACATAAACATATAAATGCCCTAATGACTTCACCAGGGCTGCTCTCCAGTGTGGGTGTGTCTTACCTGTTGTCGGTGAGGTATCCGTTTTGAGAAGACTGTGAAGAAAAAAAAACCTGCACATTATGAAGAGCTCAACAGTTGAGCTGAATCTCCAATTACTAGTTTACTTCTCTACATCTACAGAGTATGACAGTTTTCTCTTCCACTTTCATAACAATTTCTTTATACAACTGCTTCATTTTTCCTTTATTTGGGTTTTAAATCAGCTTGAATAAAAACAGTGGTGTCAAACTCCAGTCTTGGAGAGCCAGAAGATTGTACGGTTTAACATCTGACCTTATAAAACAGGTAGTTTCGGTTCTTAAATGTTATTGGCTGAGCTGATTGGCCAGCCTTGACATTATTGACAATAATGCATATCCCTGACCACATCACATTAATATTACAATAATACAATACATCCTTTACCCAATGATTTTTTATAAAATGTTTAGTAAGTAAGCTAGTAGATAGCAGTATTTGATTGTTAGAGAAACCGGAAACCTGTTACTCAACAATCAGCGTTCATTTAAAAAAAAAAAATCACACTAGATAAATAAATGCATTGATGAATCAAACCACGTTTTTTAATAATAATGTTTCTCGAGGTTGTGCATTATTGTAAATAAATTGCGGCAAAGAGGTGTAACTGACAACACCTCTTTCCCATGATTTGTTCTAATTAATGCACACCCTCTAATGCCTTATTGCTTTATTGTTCAATGGCTCAACAGATTCCCCCCTTCAGTTAATATACAGATATCCTTCAGTGAATTTTTGTTATAAAAAAGTGAAACAAGTCCCTCTAGTGACCCTACATGAATAGAGTTTGACAGTTGACTTTTGATGTGGCAGTTAGGATCTTTATTTCTATAAAGCACATCACTGCATAGAACATAACAGCTATCATTGTAAGAAAAAATCGTCTAATTTCCTGTGTACTTACTTCCCGAGCAAAGATTCGATCCCGAACTCGCTGATATTCTTCTTCTCTCTCCTCAATAGACTTGCTGCGTCTGCCATCCTGCAGAGGAACCCGAATCTAAATAATACAGATGCCATTGGAAAATTAGCCTGAAGATCCTAAAACAATTAGTGTAAATTAGATTTATTAAAACCTATTTATTGAAATGCCTACCTGGTTGTCATCTTTGTCCATGCTTGCATCATCCCTTTTTAAAATGAATTTCTTTTGGAAATCCATAGCTCGTTCATCCTTAATATGTTCTGAAAACCTTTGTTCTGGGCTAAAGAGAGAAATCCGAGAGAGTCAAGGTGTGTGAATACAAACAGTACAAACAAAAGTTTGGAGACACTGTGACATTCAACAACATTTTGTGTTACTGCCCTTTACTCTGTTTTCCCAACAGTTCTCCAATAGATCATCAAAGAACAAGTATTCCAGTGGTAAGCAAAAAATTGGGCATCCCTGATAATTTTCATGATTTTCCTTTATAAATTATTAGTTGTTCGGATCATCAGTTTTAGTTAAATACATCACATAGACGAACGCAGTGATATTTGAGAAGTTAAATAAGGTTTATAGGCGTTACAGAAAGTGTGCAATAATTATTCAAACAAAATTAGGCAGGTGCATAAATTTGGGCATCCTTGTCGTTGTATTGATTTGTGTTATAAGTTATAAGTGAGCACAACATTCTAGTTTAGTTTAGCATCTGAAGCATCAGCAGTTGTTAGCTTGCTTTTACAGGCTCAAAATTACTTTCTTTAGAGACCCATCAGTCCATTGTTGTGTTAAGGAAGGAAGGCTACTCAATGTGAGATATTGCCAAGAAACTGAAAATCTCTTACCATGCTGTTAATTAATCCATTCAAAGAGTGACACACACTGACTTTAACAAAGGAGTGGAAGGCCCCAATGCACGTGTGCAAGCAGATAAATATCTTAGAGTGTGCAGTTTTGAGAACAGCTCCTAAGACCTGCAACATCATTTTGCTGCAGATGGTGTCACTTTGCATCGTTCAACTATTCAGCACATTTTACACAAGGAGAGGCTGTATGGGAAAGTAAGCAGAAGAAAGCTTTTTTGCGCACACGCCAAAAACATAGTCGCTTGAGGTACGTATGCTGAAGCACAATTGGACAAGCCAGCTTCATTTTGGAACAAGGTGCTGTGGACTGATTAAATTAAAATTTAGTTGGTTTATTTACTAAAATTTGGTGGCAGTTTTATCATGCAATGGGGATGTGTGGCCGGTGCAGGTACAGGGAATCTTGTAAAAGTTTAGGGTCGCATGGATTCCAGGAAATATCAGCAGATTCTTGTGAAAAATGTTCACGAACCACTGACAAACTTTAAGTTGCGCTGGGGCTGGATACTTTAACAAGACAAGAACCCGGAAACCTGCTCAAAATGTACTAAGGCATTTATGCAGAGAACATGTATAATGTTCTGGAATGGCCATCTCCGTGCCCAGACCTAAATTTTATTGAAAATTTGTGGTGTGATTTAAAGCAGGCTGTCCATGTTTGGAAACCATCCAACCTGACTGAACTGAAGATTTTTTGAAAGGAATGGTCCAAAATATCTTTAACCAGAATCCAGACTCTCACTGGAAGCTATAAAAAGTGTTTAGAGGCTATTAAAGGTTCTTTCTGCCAGCTTTTCTTCTTCAAATAATTATTGCACACTTTCTGTAAATCCTACAAACTTCCGTTTCCGTTTGCTACATGATATATTTTACTTAACTTTCTGATACGAACAACCAATGCTTTATAAAAGAAAATCGGTGTGCCCAAACTTTTGCATACCACTGTACTGTATATGGTTGGTGCATTATTCCCATCCCAGCAGTGTCATTAAGGTGTTTCAATGAAAATCCAGCAGCACTTCTGCACTAAAACCACCCCACCACATCACTGTCACTGCAGAACTGACAATAAACAATAAACCACCCAAACTATACCTGTTGTGTGACGGTCCTGACCAATAGAGAACAGAGAAACAGGTTTACAATTGGCACATAGACATTGAGATGTAAGCGAATACAGCCGAACATGTATTTTGCACAGTCCTGCTCTCTGCTAGAATTTTAAACCCTTTAGCTCTCGGTCTTCCAAACTGGAAAACTTTGTTTTCCCAAGCGCGGCTTTGAGATCAGTCCACAGCTGTTTATTGATACCAAAAACTGAACTTCTCAACAGACAGAAATGTCTGTCTGAAATTTTGTCAAATGTTCGCATTTTGTCCAGACCAGTGTGTCTTTTAAGAAAATGCTTTACTACCCTCCAAAAAATTTGTTTTGATCAGGTTTCAAAGATGCCTTGGTTTGAGGAAGAGCAAGGCAAAGAAAAAAAATCTCTAGGCTTCTCTAAAGTCTTATTTCATTTTCTGTAACCACAACAAAGATTTGTTCAAAACAGATTTATTTGGTCTCACGTGTTTACAGCACAGCTTACTGTAGTGTTTTACAAATTCTGTGCAAGCTCAAACTCCTGTTTCATTCTGGGATAATGGGGTAGTATAAGCTGACACTGCTGAACTTTGTTTCTACAGTTCAGCTTGACTTTTTCCTAAAGAAGATCAAGGCTCTTTGATTCAAACAGTACTTCACTCCAAGCTTTCATCTCTAACCACATCCTGAAAGCCTGGGTCCACCAAGCTTTAAGCTATAAACTTTTTAGTATAGCTGCATATAACGCCTTTATAGACTCTATAGATTTTTTTGCAAATTATACTCTATTTGACTACAGTACAGTTTTACCTTTTTTTTTTTGGTTGTGTTACATTTTCTGAGCTGCTGTTTATTGCATCCGTCTTCAACAAGGCACTTTTAAGTTAATAGATTTATCATTTATTCAGAGTGGTTATATGATTATTTCTTGTTTTTCATGCTACCAACCTAACAAATGAGAATTAGTCTACAACTACTGGAGAGTAGTAATTTCCTCATTTTAATGTATTATATGAAATTAAATAATCAGGCATGAAACTTTGTACGAATTGAACACAAGACCAAAGCTTAACAAAAGTGTATTGTTTAACCGAGTCAATACATTTCTTACATGCGCGTGTTGGATGTCTTGTTGATGATAACGGCTTTGCCAGTCTGGTCTACATTATGGTCCATGCCAAAGTAAGCCGCAACTCGATGAAGCAGCATGCGATGATATGAGGTCATCTGAGGAAACTTCTTATACTGATTACTAAAAACAAATACAAAGAAATAAAAATTAGGATTTCTATAGATAAATTGATTTAAAGTTCTATTTCCCCCAAACCAATTGAGTCAGTAATTATATTTTATTATAAAACATTTAGTTTTGTTTCTTAAATCTGATTGGCTGAGCTGTTTGTCCAGCTGTGACATTATTGACAATAATGCACACCTCTGACCGCTTTACACTCGTATCAATGAGTGACATTCAATACAATATTACACCAAATTTTTATATGCATTTTGTAATTTGGTAATTTGGCAGTATTTAATTATAAGAGAAACCGAATAACTCGTTACACAGCAATCAGCGTTCACTTTAAAAGCCAGTTGTTATTTTATTATAATGTGTTTGTAACAATTTTATAAATGAAATAAGGTACTTGAGAATGTGCATTATTGCGAAAGGGTGTAACGGGACTCTGCTTTGCATTGTGCCTAACAACACCTTTCCCGTGATTTATTCACAATAATGCATATTATGCCAGCTACCATTCCCATTACATCTCACACAGACATCAGTTATCATCACCAAAGTATCTAAACTATGTGTTTGCAATGATGTCAGCAAAACAGTAACAGTAAAGGGTACAGTCCTTTTAGTTTGCCTGAAACTGCACTTTTTAAAAAGTCCTTAAATAAATAAAAGTCCGAATTAAGTGTAAAGTTTGCAGGATAAAATTCCCAAAAAATTACGACAAAATAAAGATAAAGATAAATAAATATCAGATGTAATATCAGATAAAGATGTAAATAAAGATAAAGAAACTAACTTTATTTTACAACCAATCAAAATGCCGTTATCAATAAACTGCAACTAAAGAAAAAAAGGTTTTACACCGTTCTAAAGGTTTAATGTCAGCAGAGTATTGCAGAATATCCAAACTGACAACATGGGTTATAATTTTAAGTTTGCTCAATGCATTATTATGGATTATTTAAGTGAATAGATGTGACTAGATGTGAATTTCCCCATGGTGGGACCAATAAAGGCTTATCTTTTCTTATCTCATCTTAAAATTTAACTACGGATAAGATTCATTAAAAGCTCATTTTCTAAAGTAGCTGGTGTTCAAATCTAAACTGATTTGGCAAAGCTGCCCTCTCCATGTTAATGCACCATTCCCTTGTAAAAGACTGTAGTGGTAGGTGGTTTAATTTAAATTAGTGAGGAAACGGAGCCACTTTCTATGGACTTTACCATTATAATTCCTTTAAACATTCAGAATGTGTACACACTTGTTTGCATCTGCACCATAAAACATGGGTGTGCCGAAATTGCAGTGGTGTTGGGAGAGGACATCGATGTTGTTAATTAAAAGTTAAATGTGTATTTAAGAGCTCTGATTTTTGATTTGTTATTGTTTTTATTATTTCATTTATTTTAGTTTTTACTCTTTATATGTATTTTTCTTTTATTGAACCCTTTCGTTCTCGTATTTTTATTACTCTGTAAAGCACATTGAATTGCTCCTGTATTAAAGGTGCTCTATATATAAACTTGCCTTATTGCTTTATTCTCAAATTACTGTTATCGTTCACCCCATGAAGGTGTTCAGTATTTCCTATTAATAACTGTATTGATTCTATTTAAGTAACAGATTAGGTACAAAACAGTACACACACACAGGCAAAACACACTCATTCATGTACACACACACTTACTTCTCATCATTAATGAACTCCAGTATATCCTGTTCAAGCTTGAGGAGCATCATTCGATCCCTGTGGCAGAAGAAAAGGAAATCAAAATTTATAGAAACCAAAGAGGGCGGCAAGGTGGCTTAGTGATTAGCACGTTAGCCACTCAGTGGTTTGAATCCCGATCTGGGTGGAGTTCTCCCCGTATCTGCGTGGGTTTTCTCAGGGTTCTTCGGTTTCCTCCCACAGTCCAAAAACATGGATTCAAATGTGCACTCTAAATTACTCCATATAGTGTGTGTGTGGCTGTAAGGGGTGCGTGTGCCCAGCGATAGATTGGGTGGGTGGATGGATGGATGGATGGATGGATGGATGGATGGATGGATGGATGGAGGGATGGATGG
>JAOUQT010000015.1:6109214-6119365 GCA_025769995.1 Xyliphius kryptos | reverse complement strand
AGTTCACGCGCCTCATCTCTCCATCTGTATATGTGTGTGTTCTGCAGGAGAAATAGAGGGGCTTTATTGGAAATTCTCAAACCCCCGGTGGGACGCAGTGAGCTTTTAGCTTCAGCTCTGCATATTCCTTGTTTTTTCCCCTTCTAGAGAAAGCAGAGTGTGTTTTATATATATATATCTTTTCATTTTTTCCCTGATCAGAAAAACTGATGCGGGCGCCTCAGGAATGTGAAAGGTAAGCATCCCAAAATTCTTATTCACCTTATTAGAAGTATACGTGAATAATTCATTTCACTTCTACGCTTAATATGACGGTGTCATTTAAATGAGATCATAACAAAGCTAATTTGTGAAAAGCTCGAGTGCTGAACTTAAGTAAGAGTGCTGGAGAGTGTTAAAGTGGAATGTTTGCGCATTGATTAACAAACCAAACATGCCTCTATATGACCCACTGCGGAGGAGAGTCACTTGACTGGAGATGGGGAAACAGAAGTACATGGGCATACATACACACAAACACATGCAACCTCTCCCTTAATAGGATCAGAGGTTTACTGAATGGAATGAATAGACTTTTACACTTTCAGTGATGAGGTTTGGTGATTGGTGTTCCTTTAACAGTTTATCCAATATCATCTTAAACTGGATCTTTACTGGATCAGTATTTCTGCACAATCAGCAAAGCTGCAAGGTTCCCGCAGAGTTTTATGTGTCAGCCAGAAATACGATAACATGTTTAGTGGTGGTCTTCTGGGGTCAACTCAAACATTCTGCTGCTTTGTCCATGATTACTAATCCTGGTGAACATATATACACATATACACTACATGCCTATCTAGTGTAGTGTCTGTTTATATCTTTTGTTAAGAACAAGCACTTTGTGTGGCAGATTTACACTATTTTGAAAGAAGCTCCTAGGAAGCCTGTGCTTCTGTCTGGAGGTCACAGAATTCCTGTGTGGCTCAAGGGCCACACCTCAGCAGCTGTTTCTCGTAACCTGAAATACTTTAGGACCAAATATCTTTTCCAAATGTGCGTCGCATGGGGATTTTTGCGATGGATGTAAAAAAAAAATATTGGACACACACTCTTCAAACTAATATCTGTTTCTGTCAGCTAATGTAGACCTCATGTACATCTCTTTACACTAGACTATCTACTAGAGTATCTACCAAATAATACAAACTCTTTGACTACAAATTATTATTACTGTAGCTACAAAACAAAACAATTCTTACATATTTTCCTCCAGGAGTCATAGACGTAGACATCAGTGCAAATAGATGCATAGTTTATGACAAAACAAACAAACAAACAATCACTGTAATGTAGTGGCAGCCATTTTAAAACCTAAACAACTTCACTAAACTTAAACGACTTCACACATTTACACTTGTGTCCTTAATCGAATATTTTCTGTGGTGCAAATTGTATTATGTATCCATCCACGTTAAGTTATAATCTGGCTGTTATTATCAGAAGTTACTTGCTAGCCTCAAAGATTCAGTGCACAACGGCTATTTAAACATTTATTAAGTATCTATTAGGCATTTGTATTAATTAAATAATGTAATACACACACTCAGCATGCTTGTTTGCATGGAACAATGCTGGCATACTTCAAATAGAGAGTTTCTCATCTGCTTACGCTTTATATTTTTCTTAGGTTATTTTGACTTGAGTTGATATAAAACTTAATTGTGAATGTAAAGGTTTTGGTGTAAACATGAGGCGAAGAGTGCGATGACGGGGGAGAAGTTTGGAAGGGTGGGGGGAGATCCGGAGTACTGAGTGTAAAGGCTTATGTAAGCTTTACTAATCTTCATAATTGTAGTGTAAAGAGCTCAGTCAGGCGTTTACTGTGGTTAGATGCCTCAAACATCTTCAACTCAACAACATTTATTTCCCATAAACGACTTTGCATTGCGGTTTGCATAATTATCATGAGCGATATTTCAGCAGCAACAAGGAGCTGATATGGATTAAGTAAATTCCTTAGATGGGGGTGTTGACCATTTTGGACAAAAACAAACGTGTGCTTTTATGATGATGATGATTATGTTATGTCATACACCATCATCGCTTTGTAATGGTTGGCTGCACAGATGTGCTCTGTGGTATATGGATAAACTGATTGAGCATCCCAAACTCTTGTTAGTTGTTGCAGAGTTTCAGAGGGGAATTAAATCATATTTACATTATTATATTGTATGTGTCCGTGTCCTCTCAACTGTTCCCATTTCAGTACCCTATACTTTGAATTTGTGACTGTATTATTCAAAATATCTATATATAACAACTCCCACCACAAACAAACATATTTCAATGGCAGTTCCCTGCTACAGGTTGACATGGTAGCTGGACTTGCCTGAAAAGGTGAGAAGTACTCAGTGGGGTTTCTTCCTCTACCCAGTGATTCATTATTAGTGCTTGATGGAGAAGTGTTAGGGCCAAAAGGCTCTCATTAACATGCAGCCTCCCACCCATGTATCCACACACAGCTGAACTTAGTTTAAAATCAGCCTACTGGACCATCTTCAGTTCCTAACAGTGAGGCGTCAAGGGGTTAGTGTATGCGTGTCACCTTTTGCTAACATGGAGGTGGAGACCTCAAGATTAAACTTCACTCGCACCTCAATGCAGTTGTTATGCCATTCTCACATGCTTATTATGCTGTAATAGAGCTCTTTAAGTGTGTGTGAAGCTGGTTAATTGTGAATTCACTATCTCCAAGTAAGGAGCACACAAAACTAGACTAAACAGCATTTTTGCGGTAAGCGTTTGAACTTGTTTCAGATCAGATTTTTTTTTTACTTGATCCTTTTTAAAAGATTTTGAATCCGAGTGTGTAGATTAGCTGAAAAAGCTAAACGCACGTGGGTTTACTGCTTCTGTGTGTGAGTATGCAGGCAAGCGGCATCAAGTGCTTGTTTTTTTCCACACTAGATTCCTTTTTCAGGCTGCGCAGCAAGATGCACTCGTCACGTGAGCCTTTCCTTTTGCTTCACCCCTCCTCTCCTCCCTCCGGTGTGGAGACCACCCTCATAGGGAACGTAGCCCCCAATCAGCCCCTTTCACACCCTGTGAACCTGAAACAATCAGAGTTTAATAGCAGCTGTCCATCCACACACCAACCAGAGAGAGACAGCAACTGACAGAGCAAAAGACTCACACTAAATGTCCCCTGCTTGCTCTTTCTCTATGTCTCGCTCTCCCAGTGTCTTTATTCCCTTTTGTCTTTTTCCCTCTTTTATGCTGTGGATAAGGAAAAGCTAAGAAAGGACACGGCTGATGGTATGCATCACATGAGTATGGATGTATTTTATATGCCTACTCTCTCTCTCTCTCTCTCTACCCAGTACACCTGTTTAAAGTTATGTGTAACACTACATTGTTCTTGCTTAGTGATTACCTCAGGAGTCTTTCAGGAAAGAAATTTAATTTAGTTTTGCAAAGCTACAGGTGTAGAGAGTATAGAGTGTCTCTGAGAATCTCCCAGAACCTTTCAGGTGTCTCTCTGAATGTCATTGTAATGACCTTTTACCATTGATTGTTGGGTCAGTGACTCGGGTGTAATCAAAGGAACTTAATGAGTGGAGGAGGAGTTCAGACATATTCCTAAGTAGTTGGTTTGACACAAAAGGGCAAAGGCATTAAATGTTCAGCTTAGGGATGATCACTTCAGACTCATCCGAACAAAAGATGGGGCAGAGAAACTGCTTCAGTTGAACTGATGTGCAATGTTAATATTTGCATTAATTATTTAATTGTAATGCTGATATCTGTATTAACTGTTATCTAAACATATAATATAAATATTAGATGAAAATAAGGTCAACATTATTATGTAGTTAAACATATTATATGCATTCTAACTTACAGATATGTTCACTTTCAACTCTGCTTCTCTTCTCTTCACTCTAATTGGTCTCTTTGAGTCAAAGTGGCCCTGAGACAGTCCATGTGGTAAATATTAGTAATAATACTGTATCTAATGAGATGCAGGTGCTTAAAGTATTTAGCAGGATTCCCTAGCTTCTTTTGTTTTAGCTCTGCCGCATTCAATGAGGACTTTTTCTGAGTATAAAATCATAGATTTACTGAAACTTTATCTCATCTTGAGAGGCCGAGGAAAGAAGAGGAGCCACTGTGTTTGCAGTGCACCGTGAATTAGGATTGTGTTACAGGTTGAATAGATAATAGGTTGAAACAGTTGGCTAATTGAGTTAAACAGGGCATTAATTAAAGTAGTCTTTTGGCTTGGGAATTTCTCAAAAAGTAGAAGTGGGGCATTGTTGTCTCATTGAGAGTTTTTTATTTCCTCGCCACTAGGTGGTGAAGACAGTATGTTTTCAAGTTGTCCATCAATACATTCTTTTGTCTGTCTGTCTTTCTGTCCATCTGTCTGTGTGTCTTTCTGTCCAATGCCTCTTTTCACACGTGCACGGTACTTCTGAAATGTTCCTGAATTTACTCAGAGGAGCTGTATGTGTGAACAGGACCACCTGATAAATTTGTCTGAGATCTTATCATATTAATACCCTAGTCAATGTTTCGGGGAGAATTATTTGTGAACTCAGCAATAAATGTAGTGGAAGTCACTGTGGGTGTAAACAAGACATGTGCAATGGCATATGCATATGGTGACATGTACAATGGCACGTGCATATATTCATTGTTTTCTCATAAACTTTCTCATAAACTCACTGGCTTTTTTCCTGAAACAAATCTCGCCATAGTGATTCATTATGATTTGGCAAATGTGTTACGCCGGATGTCCTTTCTGACGCCAACTTTCACCCTTTTGGGCTTAGGACTAGACAATTTATCAGCTCCAATTCACCTAGCATTCTAAAAAAAGTTTTTAAAATGAATGTCAATTTCCTCTCAATAAAATGCGTTTGGACTAATATTACTATACTGGTTGACTATATTGGTTGTTCCATCACAATGCATGCTTTGTGCTGTGTTATTTATTCTTGCCACCTGATAAAATCTGCTGTGTTATGCTATCAAGTCTGATATAGCGTGCACTTTGTTCATTATTTATAAAGTTTATTGTGACTTAGATTAGATGATTTGCTCTCACACATCGATCAGCATCGGTTTATATGATTAATAACAATAATACAAATAGCCCCGTCATGTCAAAGAAAAGAAAAGTTATGAATATTCTTTTCCTCTTATTCGCTGTTATTGTAGATATATGCAGGTACATGTAATATTAATGCAGACACATTATCATCATTATGGTTCAGTCGGCCGCCATCCCTACAGTAAACAAAACAAAACTCTCCTACTTCCATACGTCTGATATGTTGGGCCTGGGCAGTGTGCTAGGGAAGCATATTAGCAAATTTCTCCCAATCTAGTATCTCATTCGGAAACTTGATGCATTCTCTTAATTTGGAAATACCACATTGGGTTGCATAATAACTAATATGGAATTATGTCATTTCAAATACAGCCAAGATGTTCTAAGAGTTTTAGTTTGAGCGTATATTGAATTTATATGGAATTGTCTGTAACTGATATATTAATTAAAAAAAATTATATTCATCCAATCTGAATCAAGGTCAAAGTAAAATGTCTGAAATATTTTTTTTATTTGTTTCATTTCTTTATGAAATATATAAAGTATTTCCTCAAAATAGAAGATCTGCAAAATATTAGCACAAGGTCCTTTAAGTCTTTTGGACCTGTATTAATTGTCTTTTTTGTCCAGCACATGCCAAATTTGTTAAATCTGATGAGTCAATTTCCTGAATTTACTCTCATGTTCCTGGAACCATTTCTGATCCATTTGTGCAATGTAGCAAGGTGCATCATCCTGATAAAAAAGGGCCACTTCCATTAGGAAGTACTTTTGAAACAAATGGGTAAACGCTCACCCTACAGTAGCTCTAGTAGATAATCAGCGTTATTCAATTCACATGTCAGTACTTTTAATTTTATGGCTGATAATGTAGATAAATTGTAGACTGGTATTAACATTCAAACAACAGCATTACTGTGTGTGTGTGTGTGTGTGTGTGGCTGATCAACTTCTGTTTGGTGTAGATGTGATATATGTAGACAAGTGTATAAAAGTAGATGGTGCAATATTAGAATAAACATTTAAGTAAAGCTAAGACATAGCAGAGATGCTAGCTGTAGCTTTCAACAATAATCTAAATAATAATTATACTTATACTATTTCAGCTACAGTTTAGCAAAGAAGACACTGGTCAGAACTTTGCAACATCTGTATGGTATGGGGGAAATATGTATTAATGAGCTGTTTTTAAGCAGAAAGTGTCAGCTCTTATTTGTGAGATGAGCTAAATGATTTGACTCATTGACCAGAACAGGAATTCACATCTCTTCCCAAAGGTCAAAAGCCAGTGAAACATTCTAGAAGTAAGAAGCTCAGTGAATAATGACAGCAAAAGGCAACATTTAAATGTTTTCATTTCTACTATATACACTGCATAAAAAGCAATGTATAAAAACTAGGAAAATAATATTAAAATGAGATGCAAATTCTTATATTAAGCAAAAAAATGGGATGAGAAGATTTTACTTAGTAAAACTTCTTAAAATAAGCAAAATTCACTTTTCTGTAAGGGGTGTTGTACTTTTATTCAATGGACTGGCACTTTTGCTAACATGAAGCAAATATATATTTAAGAGTGAACAACTTACAAGCCACAAAGCCTAATGCCTGTCCACAATTGTCTTTGGTAGCATATGTAGATGGTATTGGAAACATCTATTGCTCTTTGTGTTGGATGTTTGAGAATTCAGAGTAATGTTTGTTGTTTATTTATTTCATGTCATTTCAGCATCAATGGTCGTTCATGACATGAACAAGGGCACTTTAGCATCTGCATTTTTTTGTACTGTGGGAGGAAAGTGGAGCACCCAGAGCAAAACTGGGAGAACAGCAAACTCCGCACAGAAATGATCAGCATTGAACCCAGGACCTTCTTCCTGTGAGATTATAGTGCTACCCACTGTGCCACCATGCCGTCCAAGAATTGAAAGTTTATTGTCTGTATAATAAATCTCAATTAGAATGTTTCTTATTAGTAGTGTTAGTAGCTTTCTAGTTTTAGGGTCATGGGAAAGCCGGTGCCCACCAGGCAACTCTGGGTGGAAGGGCAGGAACAACTGGTTCAGGTAGAGAGGTTGCCAATCCATCATAGGGCATGCGCACACACACACTAATGGGCCATTTAGAGTCACCAATTAACCTGACATGCATGTCTTTGGAATGCGTTAGAAAACCTGCGCAAACACGGGGAGAACATGCGAACTCCACACAGAATTCGAACCCAGAGTTGCCCCACCCAGGGTTCAAACCCAGGATCTTCTTGCTGTGACACGACAGTGCTGCCTACACCTGTTCAATTGCTTATTAACACAAATATTTAATCATCCAATCACATAGCCACAACTCAGTGCATTTAGGCATGTAGAGGACAAGTGCTGAAATGCAAACTGAGCATCAGAATGGCTAATTCCGATGCTGGGATTTTCACGCACAACCATCTCTAGGCTTTACGGAGAATGGTCCGGAAAAGCAGCAGTTGTGTGGATGAAATGCCTTGTTGATGTGAGAGGTCAGAGGAGAAGGGGGGAAAACTCAAGAGGTCTGTCGGCAGTTGGCTTTAACAGAAGCTTCATTATAACTTGTTTTGTTTTAGTATTTACTTATTATCATCACTAGTCGGGCAGTCAGTGGCCTTAGAGTATAACAAGGCAAACAAGTAGTTCTGACCACCTCTCTCTATCTCTCTTTGTGTGTGTGTGTGTGTGTGTTAAAAAAGCTAGCTAAGAGGCAAACATTAAACACAGAATAATACTGATACACATACTCTGTCACTTCTCTGTCTCTTTTCTATCTCTCTCTGTGTCTCTTTTGGTCTCTTTCTGTCTCTCTTTAGCTTTACTCCATCTCATTCTTTCTATGTCTCACTGTCTCTCCTCTCTTTATCTCTCTGTTTCTCTTTAGATCTCTCTCTGTCTCTCTTTAGCTCTTTTACTCTCTCTCTCTCACACACACACACTCTTTCTTTGTACCTCTACTCTCTTTTTCTATCTTGCTCTCTCTCTATCTATCTCCATGTGTTTTTGTTACACAGTGTGTATGTGTGTGTACATGTGCGTGGCAATGACTCACTGATGTCCACCTCTTTGAGAAATGAGGGGGAGTGGTGTTTATTATTCGCCCCGGTTGCCACAGAGACTGCAGATTCTTTCGCTGCCATCGGTATAATTATACACCTCTGATGTTTCTGTTCTCCTCATTTGGATTTGCTGCATTTGACAAATTAGATACAACAGAGCAACCACTCAATTATCTGATCTCATTGAAATGGGGTGAGGATTTAAAACTATTTACCAGCAGGTTAGTTTGGAGCGGATTATGAAATATTGCAATGAAGAGGAAAACATGAGGCTTTGTGTCTCCCATAGTTTATTCAGACATGAGATTAAAATAGAGGTTCAAATTCTAATGTTGTAGATTTTATTAATTACCAAAAGCTGTTTTTCAGACCTTTGGATCGCAATGTGCACGTACACACACACACACGCACTCACTCACACACATTCACAATCCCAGTGAGAAAAATAATATTATTCACAACGTCTGAGAAGAGGTTTTGTTTCAGAAAACATTGGAGAAAATTGAAGGTATAGAGCAATAAAAGAAGGAGGAGTTAGGCGTAGAAAAGAGAGAGAGAGAGAGAGAGAGAGAGAGAAAGAGAGAGAGACCTATAGATTAAATCCACTGTGAGTCAGGCTCTCAGATTTATGCCCATGGGCTGCTGCTGCTTCTTGGGTGGGCTGAAAGCAACAGTCTGAAAAAATCACTGAAAGCAAGAAGGAAGAGAAATCCCTGCTAGACTCATTCCAGTTCAAAATTTCTTTCTTTCTTTCTTTCTTTATTTCTTTATTTCTCTCTTTCTTTTTTTACCATTTTCTTCAATTTCTTTCGTCCTTTCTAATGTAAAATTATTTCTTCTTTCTTTATTGTTTAATTCTTTGTTGCTTTCTTTCCTTTGTCAGTTATATTTTCTTTCTTTTAAAATTTTTCTTTCATTCTTCCTATTTTGTTCTCTCTTTATCTTTATTTCTCTCTTTAATTTTAAAACTATTATTTTTTATGGTGTTTTATTAACCCTGCGCAGAAGACTGCATTGTCACGTTGTGTATATTTTACACTATATTTATGGAAGTAATGGTGTTAATATCTCGGAGTCTCCGAGGTCTATGGATAATACCTGGTTTAGACATTTGGTTTGTTACTCTGACATGTACTGCCAACTCTGGGACCTTATATAGACAGGTGTCTGCCTTTCCAAATCATCTCCAATCAACTAGATTTACCACAGGTGGCCTCCAATCAACTATTGAAAACAGCTGAAGTGAAACAGGATGCAACTGAGTGTAAAGTCTGTGAATACTTATGTACATGAGATTTGTCATTTTTTATTTTTTATAACTTTGGAAAAATTCTTAACAGACTTTTTTCACTTTGCCATTATGGGTTATTATGTGTAGATTTTGAGGAAAAAATACATTTATGCTGTATGGATGAGTCAGTACCCATTAGTGTCCTGAGGAATAAATAGGCTGACTGGGTGTCCCGATCTCTGGTAAACTCTACAGTCGACTTGTTGTGCTAGGCTCAACCCAAGAAAATTATGCATCTAAGAACCATGTTGCAGCTCACAATTCTCGTCCCCATTAGTGGTATTGTGATCGCTCTGTAAACCTTCTCATCGACCTTTTTGTTAGAGGTGACCCTACTAGACTAGACTAGTCAAAAAAAAACACTCAAGCCTCTTTACCACAGCGAGGTAGCAATCCCAGCAGAAGATATATATCTATTTTGTTATTTATCCTATGACAAAACAACAAGAAGTCTGCTGGCAGTCGGCTTTAACGAAAGCTTTATTATGACTTGTTTTAATGACTTGTTTTTGTGTACTGCTGCTTTTATCATATTTACTCATTTTCATCACTCAATCGGGCAGTCAGTGGTCTAAGAGTGTAACAAGGTAAGAAAGTAGTTCTGACAACTAACTATCTATCTATCTATCTATCTATCTATCTATCTATCTATCTATCTCTCTATCTATCTATCTATCTATCTATCTATC
>JAOUQT010000015.1:6062688-6072707 GCA_025769995.1 Xyliphius kryptos | reverse complement strand
CGTCCTGCAGCAGTGAGCGCTCTCCTTTAGGGAGTGCCAACAACAATGACAGTGGAGTAGAGATGAACCTTAATGCAGCAGGTAGTCTGGAAGACCTGACAGCAGTGGAAGATGGAGGAGGCAACAGTCTGACTGAGTCTAATGGGGGAGTTGGTTCTGGGGGTATGGGGATGTCTGCACAGGCCCTAAAGAGGTTGGAGAATTTGAAGATTGATAAACTAAAGCAGATTCGCAGGCAGACCCCACCTGGAAGGGGTACCGCAAATAAATTGCCAGCACTTTCAGGTATGGGAGATCTGGAGAATCATGAAACAGAAAGCTGAAATAAATTCATAATGCATTGCATTGTTCTCATAAATGTTTCAGTTGGGATTTTAAGAGCATAATTACATGCCATTTTTTTCTTTTTTACTCCTCAACATCAGGTGAGATGATCAGCATGTGTGGCCCCTCCCCTTTGCTTTCCAATCGGCGTGTAATGGAGCTGTCTGCTCCAGACCTGGTTGGAGGTGTTATGAGTGGACCTGGCAGAATGGTTATGCCTTGCCCACCCAGTGACCGCCGTGGAAGTGGTACCAGTAGCTTAAGCTCTGCTTATACCGTGAGCCGCCGTTCTTCTGTGGTTTCCCCCTACCTATCAAGTCGACGTTCAAGTGAAGTTTCTCAGGTAGGCACAGGTGGGCATTGCCAATCTGTCATTGCAAATGATGGTGGGGACATATTATCACCTGAGACCAGCCACAGAACTGGATTGTGCCAGAGCATTGGTGTATTGCCAGGTCTATCAAGTCTTACCCCAGCAGAACAATATAGTTTAAAAGCTAAATATGCTGCAGCAACTGGTGGACCACCACCAACACCACTACCAAATATGGAACAGCCTGGTACCCCCAGTAGACGTAGTGGTTTCTTGAGTGAGTATAACAGTCAACCCCTCCCACCATTTCTGCATCATGTAGGACCCAGAAGACACAGTGCTAATACTGAATATGGTACAGGAATTATTTACCCACACCAGGCTTCTGGCAACAATATGCGACGTGCCAGTGATCCTGTGCGCTCTGGAGCTGACACTCAAGGCCTACCTAAAGTGCAGCGCTTTAACAGCCTGAACAACATGACATTGATGTGTCGTCGCAATGCATTGCAGCACTGTGGTTCTGATGCCAACATTACCAGACACATGTATTCACCACGACCACCGAGTATTACTGAGAATGTGATGATGGAGGCCATGGCAATAGAGCCTCAGAGGAATACGATGGACGGCCATGAGCTACAAAGTATGATACAGGGTGCAGACAGGGCCTACATGGGCTACCAACAGACTCAGTCTCATCTTCATGCTAGTGACGAGCTTTCTCCCCAAAATGAAGGAATGGAATGCTTAGATCCATCCTACCAGGCACAGATGCATGGGCAGTACCACAGTCAACATCGGAATATAGGTGTTGTGGAAACTATGGGTCAGAATGAGGTTTCAAACACGCTCCTTCAGCAAGCTGAGTACAGTATGAGCACCTGTCATCTTAGCCCCTCTGGGACACACTACCCTGGGATAGGGCAAAATAGTGAGGAATCAGGACCCTGGGGTCAAAATGGTCAGCTACATAATCCTCATATTGGTATGCAACCAGTTATGCAGTTCCAAGACACAGGGATGCAAGGACAAGAGTATTCTCAAGTTTTGTATGATCCCAACACTGCTCCTAACCATCAGAGGGTCACAATCAAACCAGAACAGTTCCATCCTCCCATGGGTTCTAATGCCTGTCAAAATGCCAAGCCACCTCAACTAAATCGCCAGCCAAGCACTACTGAGATATGCCAGCATGGGTACAACCCACAAACAAAAGAGCCTGGTTTAATCAGCAAATCATCCAATCCCAGCTGTGATTTTGTACATGGTCAGATCAAGACTCAGACTGATCATCATCAACAACATAGCCAGTCTGGATCATTTCTGCATGGGGGAAGCTTGAGTCTTGGTTGTGCAAGTTCTGTATTGGCTGAGGAACGGAGGTCACAGACTCCAATGCTGCAGGTCAAGGAAATGATGGTACGGAACTATGTGCAATCACAACAGGCACTTCTTTGGGAACAGCAGCAAGAGCAACAAACGGCAAATGGCGGTCTTCCACAGAAGGCGGAAAGCATGGAAATAGGAGCGCAGCCAGCAATGATGCAGCACAGTTCTCAAGGTCAGCAATGTAATAAAACTATGTATCATAACAGTTATCAGGGCTACACGAATCAGAAGGTAATGAGTCCCTCAGGACAGAGCCACTCTTCCAACTCAGTGCCAGTCAAGGAACAGATGCCTGGCATGCAAGATTCCTCATACAGCCATGATATGGTGCCACAGCCACCTCAGGGACGAAAGCCTATGAGTCGCCAGAACAGTCATTCCCATCAGGCAAACAATGCATACCTAAGCAGCCCATCGAACCTAAGTCCAGGTCATTCTAGTGCCAGTCCCAGGAGTAGGGTCAGGTTACCACCTGTTCATCAACAGCAGCAGCATACTGATAGTTTGTATTACTCAGGCCAGATTCACTTGCACCACAGTGATAAGTCTCTAGAATCCCAAACAGGATCATGCCAGACCCAACAGCACCTTACAGGAATAGAGCCCTCAACAAAATCTGCTTCAGTGGCATATCCCCAATCTGCATCTATGTCAAATACGCTTGAGAACCTAGACTTAGAAAATGCTCAAATTGACTTTGCTTCCATCATTGAGGATCCCGATCCTTCATCCTACAGCCCAGTGAATCCAGTACTAGGCCACCAGTCATCATCCCAGGCCTCCTCACGTCTTACTACGCCACAGAACTCTGTCATTCTTCCCTCTAACCTATCTAACATGGCCATTGGAGATATGACCTCCATGCTAACATCTCTTGCTGGGGAGAACAAGTATTTGAATACACTGACTTAAAGAATATCTTAACGTGGTTAAGCGAGCTGTCGAACAAGGGTTGCTGTGGACCCTCCTATACTTAAGTCTTACTGGATGATCAAGGTTTCAGTAGGAGTGATTCTGCTTCTCTATTTCCATTGGTTTTTAATTGTTGAATAAACATTGCCTTATCAAGACTAAAATGGTATTTCAGCTGCCATTCTGCAAGTGTTAAGAAGACTCTTTGTCTAAATGTAAATACCTTTTATCTTTATATTAGCAATGTAATTTTAATCTGAGACAATGATAGAGTAAAACTTCTGCATAATGAAATGTATGTGAACTAGGAAGAGTTATAGAGAGCACATTTTATTTCTGAGGTACTAGAAAATCTCATGTATTATAAGTGGTAGAACACATTCGAAGTGCCTTTTTTTCTGTTGTGGCTATTGACTCTGTACATGTACATTTACAGTTTATTATTTTAGAGAGTGATAATCATATAGACTATAGTACAAACCCATAATGATCATAGTGAGTATATGCAGTGCAGTATTTGAAGCCTATCAGTAGTTTTTTTTACTGATTCTAGCGAATGTGGTTACACAGAAGACCTATTGGTTGAAAGATTTAAGCCCAAATGAACTCTGATTGTTTATGTTCAGACATGTGACTTTAGTTAAGGGGCAGTGATTATAAATGATTATAAAAATTGGTTATAAATTTAAAGGCCCACATACACTAAGGACATTTTGGTCTGACCCTAGATTTATTTTTATTTTTATTTGAATCCCCTATTTTGAAAAGCAAATGTTGACCTGTCTACATTTGTAGTGTTTCCACGCATTAAATTGCACCACATCCTGTAAATTTAATATTGCACTGACAACAGCACTGAGCTGATTTCTTTTGTGTGTCTTATATGTCGTACAGTAAATGATGTTGCATTCAGGTAGTATACAGGTGACAAACTAAAGGACATGATGTTCTTTGTTTTAGCACATTTATTCATTCGATGCCACAGAATGGTGTGAAGGACTTGTATGAGCATTGAAAGCATACCCTGTGCTTCACTACAGCTGTTTATGGTATACCAAAGATGATTAGCACTGGGAAGAGTGCACATGCACCCTTTAATATCAATGCTAATACAGTCCTGTCACCATGCTTCTATATAGTTCTGCAATAGAGAATGTCATTGTTCTAACATTCTGATTTAAAGAGGAAAATAGTTTTGTGGAATTTGCATTTCGGTGGGTATTGTTTTGATATCTGTCACAGGTCCTTTTTTTTGCTGGCAAAAGAGAATTAAACGTAGTAATTGCAAATTCATGATATAAGCAGTTATTACTTCTATATACAGGAAATCAAGTGATATATTTTTTACATACCATTTTCTACATTTTTATACAAAGTAAAGGTACTATATTCTACTTGTTTATTAATAAATAATGCCTGTGATGAAGTCTTGTATAGTACGTGTTTTATTTTTGTACTTGGCTGTGCAGATGTGCTCCACTAGGTACAGTATACAGACTGACTGATCTTCCCAATATCTTGTCAGGATGAATTTTATTAAGCATTATATACTCACTAAGCTGCTAAGTCATATAAATAATATTAAAATCTCGAGCTGAATTAACTAATTAATATATTTTAGATATATAAATGTAAAGACTGACAGAAAGGGGCAGCTAGTCCCTTGCATGCTAACAACGTTTTTATATCCTATCAAGACACTAGATGGAGCCAGTGCTAAAGCTTGCGGGTTTTGATCTACCTGATGCCTATACATTCATACACACACACACACACACACATATATAATTTTTTGAAAAAGCTTATATGTTAAATATTTTATAGTCTATAATTGGATTTACAATTGTCATTTCTACTTAAAATAAGTTGTTTTTAATTAAGTTGATAGTGAAGAAACCTATAAACGTCTGTGACACTTCCTAAAGCCTAGTTAATTCACAGACATACTGTAACTATATGTTGTTAACTATCCAGTTTGAGTGAGAAAGGCAAATGAATAAATGAATAAATTAATTAATATTAGTGTATCTCAGCAGACAGCATAAAGTACGCCGATAACTTAATAGGTGGCGCAATTGCGCAGGTTTTAAGACCCATATGATCTACACAATATGTCCTAGGAATTTCCACCAATCTTCACATATTTAGTACCAAAAGATTCAGAAACGTCTGAATCCTCACATAAACAGCTCCAGATCATAAACATTTGGAGTCCAAAATGCACAGACATGTACTCAGAACGTCAAAAATGGTGGACTGCCATCACTAGGTGGGACTACAAAGGGCAAAAAGTTGTCCCACACATCCAGATGATATGATTTTACTTGTAGGTTGGTTGAATTTTTCTACATGTTGCATGTACCTTTGGAAATACGCTTTTTTTTTATTTAAAAACATTTGTATAATTGGTCATTTTACTGGACCTAGTAGATTTCCGGTCAGTCACATCAAATCTGGTCCTGAAATAATCATTAGACTTTGAAAAATATATTCATGTAGAACGCTGATTTCGTTTTGACTCCTTATGGCTGCACATTAGGCATGAGCGTGGCTTGTTGAAGTCATATTTCCAGACATTTGTTATAATGTGTTTGATTTAGACCAATATAGAGAGAAATATTCATAATTACATTCGTGTAAAAACTGCAAAGTTTAAGGAAAACCTATCGCTGGTAATCTCTTCAGTGCAAAATAACGTGTGTGTCATATTTATTCTTTCATTCGTTCATTTTCTTCTGCTTAATACACCAGGACACGGCGGGTCAGCGCTCTACACAGAAAGTTCCCTAGTCCCACCACCCAGGGATCAAACCAACAGCACTACACTGCTCTAGGGTGCCGCTGGTTTGTAATATTACAGTTTAACGAACGAGGAGAAATAGCTGGACTAGAAAATGAATGAATGAACGAATCAATGAATACATGTATGAATGTATTAATTTATGCTTTTTGTGCCATTCAGTTGTGTTTTTTATTAGTATTAGTATTCAATCTTAATGTCTTCATTCCCGCCATTAGCAGTTAAACTAGAAAATGAGCTTCAAAAGGCTTCAAGAATAAGTATTTACAAACGCCTGCATCTTTGCATCATTTGCAAGGATAGGTCATAGTTCACCACTTTGTACTTTGAGAGAATATTCACAGCAATGTTTCTTTGTGAAATGTAGGTTTGCACCATCTGCACTTATTAGCATAAAAAAGATTTAGGGAGTCTGGGAAAACTGCTGCTTAATGTGCATGGCCACTAAGTCTTCCTATTTGAGAAACCAGCAAGCTATAATGATGGACATAGTGACGTGGTATCAGAACTATTTGGAGAATGATTGTTACTTAGCACTGTTTGCCACTGCATCAGTAAATGTAACCTGAAACTGTTGAGGAAGAAATATATGAATTACGTTAAGAATAAACTTTAAGTTTTTGCATATATTCAAAAGTAGCATTCATTGATCCAGTAGCTTATATTTGTATTTTACAATGCTTTGTTAAGCATTTGTCTATTTCAGAACCTGCACTTCAGTTCTACCTATAAAAAGGAGCAGTGTGAGTGTGTTTTTGAGTGCGTAGCAGGAATGCATTTCTAAATATGTTCATATTTAACACATAGAGTTAAGTTAAATGTTGAATTCAGATTAAAAATGTTTTATCCTTTTGTCTGTTAAAATGTTTATGTGAATTAATAAATGACAGATTTCAGTTTTAGTATTTAGAAAGTCTTCCAACATTTCTGGAAATGGGCTTTTTATTATTAAATCATCATGTGTATTGCACAATGACCCTAAATCCCTGGGGAAGTTTTATTGTGCCTGTGTGTTAGTGTACAGCAATGAAGTGCAAAAGTGCACTTATACTGTGATTCATCTGCAGGAACAAGGCCACAGGTAGAACTCCTCAGGTAATCACAGTGGTGCTGATATTCAACATAACAAGACCACTGTGGCAGCATGGGGACACAGTCTATAGTGGTGTTGCCTCACTGCAAGAAGGACCCGGTTTCGGGTGGGACGACTTGGGACGACTTGAGAAATGTCTGTGTGGAGTTTGCATGTTCTCCCGGGTGTTCACACGGGTTTCATACTGTTTACTCCTGCATTTCAAAAACATGCATGTTAGGTGAATTGGTGTCTCTAATGTGGCTCTTAATGTGACTGTGTGTGTGCCCTACGATGGAGTGGTGCCCTGTCTGAGGTTGTTCCTGCCCTTATGCCCCAAAATCGCCAGGTGGTCACCAGTTGGCCCATAATCCTGTATGGATTAAGCAGAAGATAATAAATGAACGACACTTACTTGTGAACGTGCAATATTGCAATGTTGCTTTTATACAACAGTTTTAAAGGTTATCTAAAATGTATGGCTCATTATATGTTTATTTTTGCTCCACATTTTGCTCCAACTAACCACATTAGCTGATGTTTATGGGTGGTAACCAATGATTTATTTGTCCTTGTTGTGCATCTATTAAAATTGTCTTCCTGTATCTTCTTTCACATTTTGAGTCATATACATAATACCAGTTAAAGGTTTGCACACACCTTCTCAATCAATGTGTTTATTTATTTTCTTTTTCCTAGACTGTAAATTCATAATGAAATGATCCAGATTATGAAGTAACACATTATGTAGTAAACATGAAAGTGTTAAACAAAACAATTTTTGTACATTTTAGACTTTTTAAAGTAGGCACCGTTTGCTATGATTACAGCTGTACACAACGTTGCCATTCTCTCAATCACCTTCATGAGTAAGGTAAGACTTAATTTTAAGGTAAGACATTGGTAAGACATCATTTTAAGGTAAGACATTGGTAAGACATAATTTCTTTAATGTCCTTCTATTTTAATGTGTTTGAGACCATCAGTTGTGTTGTGAAGTGATAGAGTTGGAATACACTGAATAGCCTTATTCGACTACTGTATTAATCAAGAACTATTCAACTAAGTAAAGGAAAATTACTACATCATAACTTTAAGAAATGAAGCTCAATCCATCCGAAACATTTAAAGAATTTGAAAGTAATCTCAAGTGCAGTCGCAAAGATTATCAAGTTTTATGATGAAAATGGCTCTGATCAGGACCGACCTAGGAAAGAAAGGCCAAGCGTTACCATTGTTGCACAGGATAACCTTATCAGAGTTACCAGCTTCAGAAGCCACAAGTGAACAGGACCCCAGATAAAAGCCTAAATGTGTTCAAGTAGCACAAACATCTCAAAATCAACTGTTTAGATAAAAAATCTGTGTGAATCTAGAATTTATGGTCAAATTGCTGCAAAAAAGCCACTTTTAGGGAAGAACAAGTGGAAGAGAATGGCTTGGGCTAAGGAACACAAGAAAACAACATCAGACCAGTAAAATCTGTCCTTTGGTATGATGAGCACAAAGTAGAGATTTTTTAAGATCTTTTAAGAACGCAGAACAGGTGAGTTGATGATTCCTACATGTGTCATTTCCACTGTGAAGTATGGAGGAGGATGTCTGACGGTACGGGTGTGCTTTGCTGGTGAAACTGCTGGCCATTTATTCAAAATCCAAGGCACACTCAACCAGCATGGCTATTACAGCATTCTGCAGAGACATGTCATCCAATAAAGTTTGCATTTAGTGGGACCATCATTTGTTTTTTAACATATCCAGGTTATGTAATGGCTATTTGACCAAGAAAGGGTGAAGGAGTGTTGCGTCAGATGACCTGGCCTCCACAATCACCTGATCTAAACCCAATTGAGATGGTTTTGGATGAATTAGATCACAGAGTGAAGGTAAAGCAACCAACAAGTGCTCAGCACCTCTGGGAACTCCTTCAAGACTGTTGAAAACACATTTCAGGTGACTTCCTTATGAACCTGACTGCGAATGCGAAGGGTGTGCACAGCTGTAATCAAAGCAAAAGGTGCCTACTTTGAAATATCTAAAATCTTGTTTTGTTTAACACTTTTATGTTTACTACATAATTCCTTATGTGTTCCTTCATAGTATGAATGACTTCAATATGAATTAAAAAAGTATTGAATGGGAAGGTGTTTGCAAACTTTTAACTGTTACTGTATATACAGTATATAATCCATAGTGATGGATTTAATGAGACATACCCTGTCAGACAGGTGGCCAGTACCATGTTTGTATATTGTAGGTCCAAAAATGAAATAGCAATATCTCTTATAGTGCTCTGAAACTAGTTAACTGAAATGTATTCATATGTGACAGAGCTTTCATCAGGCTCTAGTTAAAAATCCCCAAAAGTGTTGATGACTGTGTGTAAAAATTATACAATTAAACTCTAAAGAAACCACGTCGAGCGTTAATCAGGCCCAGAACTGCAGCCTTAAAATGTCAGTCGGAATGCACAGAGCTTTGTGATACAAATGGAAGTGTTGAAATGAGAACTGAGGTTTTCAAATGCGAAAAAAGTGAGGTTAGGATAATGACTTTTCTTTTCTTGTGTAGCCATTCAAGTGAAAGCTTCTTTTTTTCTTCTCTTTGTCACAACTGTTTGGCGTATAATTAACCTCTGCTTAATATGCTGTTGGGGAGTCTCCTCTCTGTGCTATTTCTCTGAACCCCTGCCAGACACACTCACACACAGGGTAACACGCTCAAAATCTCTGTGGGACACCCCACCCCTGGGCTGCACTCTGTGTGTCTGTAGTAGGAGTATTTGTAGTAGTAGGTCGGTTCTGTGTGTCCATTTGGTGACCAGGTCCCTCAGCCTAAAACTATCAGGAAGCTCTTGATTTGATACAGCTACGGGTTTCACGCAAAAGCAAAAAGCAACCCCCCCTTATTCAGTATATCTTTGAAAGTCAGATGATTTCATGCAAACAGAGTGTCATTACATTACTATTGTTGTGTTATTAACTGAGACAAAAACACAAATGACAGTATAAATATAATAAACAATTAACTTTTATTATTATAGCCCCAAATTATAAAGAGATGCGACAGTATGAAAAATGCATCTAAAAATACAGGGGTTAGACAATGAAACTGAAACACCTGGTTTTAGACCATAATAATTTATTAGTATGGTGTAGGGATTCCTTTTGCGGCCAATACAGCGTCAAATCGTCCTGGGAATGACA
>JAOUQT010000015.1:6041690-6052894 GCA_025769995.1 Xyliphius kryptos | reverse complement strand
CACTGATTTGGCAAATGTTTTACGCCGGATGTCCTTCCTGACGCAACCCTCACCATTTACCCGGGCTTATTTTACGAAAAATGGTTTGCAATAAATAACACAAAATAATTCATAACGGACAAAAAGCCCACAATGAACACGGCTGGGTTTTGCTGCAGTACAGTACAAAGCAATTGAGACAGTAAAAGTTTCCAGACGATTTGACTGATTATAGTTTTTTTATTTTATTTTAAAAACTACACAATATGTATACAGTGGAACATTAGAAGTAAATATAATAATGACTAACATTGTTGTTTGCTGAACTTTATGGTACACCTAAAGCGCACATCATAGCTCCCTTAGCGTACATCATTTAGACACAGGTCAATTCGAAATGATATTAAAGATCCAGGTAAATCCTGATAGTATATTCATATTCCACGCAACGAAATATGCGTTTAATGTGAAATAATATTGCACGCGCATATCCTTATCAGTGTGGTGGTAGAATTACGAGTATATTTTTTATATAATTAATATCTTTTACTGTGTTTTACTTTTACTAATCTGTCTTTTACTTGGGGTACGTGAGTAGCCTATATAGCACTTTAAATATTAATAAAGATACATCATTTCTCTGCATTTGGTCCAATTTTAATATCTGTCTTTCCAGGTAAAATCTGGTGATGGTAGCACCCCAGTGGTAAAGAATCCGCTATGACTGAAACTTCCCCTACAGAGTCATATTAAATCGGATATACAAATTTCAAGCAAATCGAGTACACTGTGAGTAAGCGGAGTGTTAAGAACAGGGTTCACACCCCGGTTATAATCTCGCATCATGCCAGGTCAAGACCTGCCTCTGATGACATCACTGGCGCTGGTGCGCGCGGGCAGGGCGTCTGTGAGGCAGAGCGCTCGCGGGCCACACGAGCACAGCACTGTCATTTAGTCCCTAGTATACACAGAGAGAGGCAGAAAGAGAGAGAGAGAGAGAGAGAGAGAGCGCGGAGATATGGCCGAGGAGAGCCGCGGAAAACGGAGGAAACAGGCTAATCCGCGACGAAACCGAGGTAGGATTAAATCAGTAGAATTATTTTTATTTCTAGATTATTTTTGCATGCATTTGCGCATTACGTTAGTGCAACAGCAGATTGCATGTTAGGAAGTATGTTATTGAGTAAGTGTATGCGTGTTATTGTTATTCTTAACGGAATTATGTCTACAAGCATATGATTTAACGAAGTAAATATACAGAAGCTCTCAGAGAATCACCAGCACATCGCGCGCGCACACACACATACACCCTGCAAACAGCCAATAAGATCATGTGCGACTTCTCACTCTCTCAATCTCTATCTTTCTGTCTATCATTATACTATAATCTCATGTAGCATCACTAACTCTCTGGAATGTGCATGAACACAAACTTGGACATTTTACTATAATATATTGTTTAATGCTGTACGTCACAGTGATCACCTTAAATGTTCATTTTTCTTTTTCAAATCAACTTTTAACCAATAGAAACTGGAATACACAAATTGCTGCACAAATGCCAAACTATACAGATTTTAAATAAAAGTGAAATATGCTAAATTTACTTTGGGAAATATTAAATTTATATCTGCACACCAAATATGCTTAATAATATTTGAATAGATAGTATTATACTGATTAAAAAGCACATTACATACATTGCATATCATTTAATCATTTAAAGATGATTTACATGCATATATGTCAGTACATTGTACACAGCTGCAGCAGAGATTTATGAACATCTCCTAGAGCAAATGAAGTATCGTATTATCTTTTGGAATAAATGCTCATTTTATATATAAATGACACTTTAAGCCTGTAATCCATATGCATTTTCTCCCATGTTGCTATACACATTTTGCCAACAAGCTTGTTTAAATTGATCTATTTGAAGTTAATAAACAATGTGTTTTTATATTGTTTTAAAATTTAAGCTTTAATACACATCATATTTATCAGTGACAGCATGACACCCATGCTTCTGCTTTAAAAAATATGAAATACTCCAGGTTTAAAGAAACGTTATATCACGTATATTATTATATCTATATGTATTTCATGATAAACTGTACTCATATGCAGTGGTATTTCTAGAGCCAGTTAGGCCCCTATAGGCAAAAATTCATATTATGCCACAAATAAACTGACACCAACTAATAAATACAAATTTACACATTGTTTTCAAAAATATAGGAATATGAAGGGCATTAATAGTCAGAATAATAACATGTAGATTAAGATGCTTATGATTGTCATTTAAATTGGGCTCTGATTCTGAATCCGATTGCATATTTTGCACGTTGTGAATATTTCAGTTCAAAGATTGTTGTTCCCCGGGTCCCAGATTTTCTCCTAATGGGTTGCCTTTCTTGAGTGATGGTTATCAGCATGCACCTCTGCCTATGTGATTTTCATTAAATTATTTGTTTTTATCCAAATAACAAAAAATAAGTAAACAGGGCACATAAAAATCTATGCAGTTGCTGTTATATTATTATTCTGATGTAGTCTGAATAACTCAAATAAAATTCAGTCTACCGCTTACACTCAGGAAGAAACTTATAGTTGATGTGCTTTCTGTATGTGCTTTGTAATTAAATCAAATCAGTGATCAAACATGAAAAGAACAAGTTCGGAGTAGCTTTGCAGAACATTCACATTCTTACTTATTTTATTTTCTTATTTTATTTTCTACTTATTTAAACTTTATATATTTGATGTATGTTGGATGAGTCATTCCTTAGCAGACATGAGGGACAAACAGTTGACTTACAAATCGTTTCAAATCTTAGCGACCGTGGCTTTTAATGTGAGAGATACTGTATATTATTTCTTACCGGGACACGTATTGGTATTGCAAAGAATATTATCTCATGTTTGTTCTATTAAGCATTTATTCTTTAGTGGGTGTAAATATATTCATATTAAGATGTACAGTACACCTTTTGTGTGTATGCTATTGTGTGTCAGTTTGTGTGTCAGTATGGTGTGCCTGACTTTGAATGCATTGTGAGAACTACTGTCTGCATTTTACTATGCCATCTCTTTCTCACATACAAACACCGCAAAAAGCAGTGAGCAGAGCAGGGTGACTTTTCTACTTCACAAGTTGTGTAGTTCCTCTATTAGGTGCTAATGTTCCTGCATGGTACACTTCTATAACTGTCAGTCACACACTTGTGATGGTAGCATGTTTCTCAGAAGTGTCAACTGGCTTTTTTGTGCCTCAGATGGTCAGCTTACAGGAACCCATAGCAAAGGTGACAACTTTTGGTGTAAATTAGAGCGCGTCTTCATCATTCATCGCATCTTAGTGTCTTGCTTGTGTTCCGTTTATATGGAAAGCACCATTAGGCATATCTGTCCATATGTGAATCCCTTGCATGCATTGTTTTGATTTAACGCGTCGCTTCCTGCATCTTTTTAAATCCCAGTTCTTCCCCTTTTTTCTTTTGTGTCTTTTGAGATATAAGCATGTGTAGGACAGATGAGAGTGATCTGTGATGAGATGCTGAGAAAATGCAAAGCCAAGCAGATTAGAGATTCTGGGCGCGTTCCCTGGAATGCTGCATGCTTATGAATTGTTTCATGGGTAAAGTGACAACATCATAATTCTTAACAATTAACACACCATGATAAAGAGAGCAATAAAGCAAAAAGAATGCATAATGCTTTGCAATTCTTTAGGAAAAGAATATGGCCACCTGGTAGTCATTTTCTTTATTGCACACTGGTTCAAGCAATAAGATTTGTGACCGAAGAATGCTGGGACTGTGGATCAAATGATCTTTTATTCTTTGTCTTTCCACCATGCAGCACCTGAAAAGTTTCCGAAAATATTAAAGTATTGCAGACATTCGTATTTTTAATCATAGAATCACATTCAACAATACGGCAAATGTGTGTCTTCATTTGTGAGGACACGGAATGGAAAATTGAGTCTTTAAAGGAAGTATAAAAAAGAATTATAGAAGAATAATAAAATTGGTCTTCAATCACGTCATATAAATACATTAGCTATGAGGGATAGTAAATAGTGATAGTGAAGCTTAGTAAATATCAACTGTGATGCACTAATGCATTTGACTTAGGCTTCGAACTCTGAAATGTCCAAGGTCTGACTAGAACACAGAAAAGGAACCATGTCCTGACATTTAAATTCCTTGCTTCTTTTTAAGAAGAATGTCCTTGACCTTACTCTAAGCATGTGATCTCAGATTAAACATGTCTGCTTGATCATCAACAACATTTTTTTCTAGTAGAGATTATAACAGGGTTTACTTAATTCAATTAGCATACATTGGTTGATTGGATACATCAATTGCATTGACCATATTAGTGATTAGTTTAGTCATTTATTCATTTATTCATTCAATCAATCAATCAATCAATCTCTTTAGCTTAATCCACAAGGGGGTCATGGGTCAGCCGGTGCAGGTCATCCAGCAAGACTACGAACAAGGACTGGAACAATTCTAGCCAGGGCGTCACTCTTTCATAAGGCACACATGTGCATTCACACAATAAGGACCACTCTGGAGACACCAATTAACCTAGCATGCATATCTTTGGAAAACCAGTGAACACAGGAATAATATGCAAACTCCACACAGAGATTTTCTGAGTCGGCCTAGTCGGGGATCAAACCTGGGTCCTTTTTATTGACCATATTAGGTTTTCTTTTTTTATGAGACAGAAAAAAGCACATTTTCTTGGTTGCGTAGGAAATGAGAAGCTTTCATAGAGGCATCTTTTTTTAGCTTGATTATGCTAATGTTGAAAAATATTCTTATTCATTTTCAGAGTATGCAGATCTGATCATTTAAGGACATGCTGTCAGAATAGACAAGCGGTCTAATTTCTTTTATTGTAAAAGCACTTATAGTAAATCAATCTATACTGAACTAGAGCACATGATAAAGACTGATTTGGACACTTATTAATGTGTCTCTTGTCTCTGGCCATCCTGGTCTTTGCCCAGAACTCTATTCTGTGGTTGCAGCTCATTTCCTCTCCCCTTGACCCTCCTCATTTGTCCCCTCTCTTCAACTTTTCCAACTGCCTCGCTTTCCACTCTTTTGTTTGGTGCCAATTTACTTAAACTCTTTCCCATTTTTCTCCATTCTCCTTCATTGATTTCCAAAGCGCTCTCTTTGTAGGCAGCTGGGGTCCAGCTGTGTGTTTTCTGTAGTGTGTGTATGTGTGTGTGGTTCTCTGGCACAGGCTCATCACAGTGGGCAGTGCACGAAAAGAGTGTGGGGTGGGGGGGGGGGGGGGGGGTTCACAAAACTGTAAGTTGGAGCCACTTGTCATTTTGGACCACAGAATAAGACTGGGAAGGAATTCAGAGAGAGAGAGAGACAGAGAATGAGAGAGAACGAGAGACCATTGCGGAGTCCAGGCTCCAAGGTTTATTAGCGCTGCTGCCTAAACGACAGGGCCAAGGCGTCAGCCTCAGCAGGAGAGAAGGATTCACAGACTCAGAGACAAATAATCAGGGCATAAAGAAACACCAAGTATGTGTGAAACAAAGAAATAGAAAAACTATAAAACCTGAATCTTAAGTAAAGTGCACAGCCACTCAGTCTACACTAGGTAGGTGTATTTCTTGGTGCCGAGATACTGTATAGTGTGTGGCTTCCCCAGAGTGTGAAAATTTGTTTTCATAGTGCAGTTGCTTAACTCACAGTAAGTCGTACAATAAGGAACAAAAAATATTTATAAACATGCAAAAGATTTAGAAACATTCAATCATTTTTTAATGTTAATGACTAGGTGCACCTCAACGTTTAGCACACTCTGAATATAGACACATTCTGAAAATACACAGACATGTGACCATTGGTCCCATGTGAGTGAGTGTGTGAGTGTGAAAGCAGTTGAGAAAAAGGTGACACCGCATGTGACTGCAATTGTCTGGTGTTTGCCACAGCTGGGTCAGTGGTGAATCAACACTGAGCCACCTGACATATTTGTCGAGCTGAGCCTTTTGTTTGCCTGTGAGGGGCTGTGCGTCTTGCTGTGTGTGCACACAGCGTTTGTGTGTGATATGTCACTTGTGTCTGCCACTTGTTTTAGTGAGTATCTAGAGATAATTGCACTCTTTCTTGCACAAAATAGAAAATGTAAACTTTCACACACACACACACACATTACATAAATAAGAATAGTTGGTTCAAAAATTCCCAGGTCAAAATCCTTTGTTTATATATTTCCCACAATATATAAAAATTACACAGGTGTACAATAAGTACAAAATGGCCTTGAGAGTGAGACAGAGTGAGAGTTACTCCCTGTTCATCCTTTTCTCAGTACCTGCTGGAAAGATGTACCGCCAATGCCCCCTCATCTTGCCTTACACCTGCACTTTTGTTTCAAAACCTTAAGCATGCAAGGTTTTACACAATTACCCAGCTGCAGAAAAAGGATACCCACAAAGAAGACTGTGTTTTATGGGAAAGCAAACAGAGATCTTTGACCTTTCTACGTGCAGACTGTAATACTGGAGTGTTTGTACATGGGATGCAGTAGAGGACTTTAAGCCAGTGAACGAAACATTCCTACTTTTACAATGTTCTATATAACAGCAAAGTTCTAATAACACACTGTTATACTGGTACATAGTGAATATTGCAGATAAAACCTGCATAATTACTTACAAATTGCTTAATCCAGAAGAGGTATGAGCACAAGGGCAGGAACAACATTAGACAAGGTGCCACTCCATCATAGGGCACACACAGTCACACACATTCACATACTAAGGCGCATGTTTCTTTTCGGAATGTGGGAGGGAACCTGAAGCACCAGGAGAAAACCTATGCAAACACCGCGTCCCAACTGGCAATCAAACCTGGGTTCTTCTTGCTATGAGATGACATTTTTACCTAAGGGTTCTCCCAAATTTAAGACATGTACATGTAAATATAAATGTGACTACTGTGCTGTCTTGCTGTAATGTTCACATTACACAGTTTGTCCTCTCCTATCAATCTTTTTAGGTGTTGTAATTTAGGTGTTGTGGCACACAAGATATGGTCAATATGATCGGCGAGGGCGGGTCACACATGTTTCAGCAGGCAGAATTTGGGAAAGTGACATGGGGTGATGAAACAATGTTTTTTGTACCTAAAAAAGTATGTAAAATATAATAGAGTTGCTCAGATAAAAAGAAAAATGGAAGAATAATAATAGTGGTCATGAATGGATTGCAACGCTTTGGCTTAATATACAGTACTATATATATATATGTAACTCATGTCCGAAGTTTCCGCTTACTGTGTTCAGCATTCTGTAGCTCAACACCACACTCACTGCCAGTCATATACTGGTCGTAACACCTTTCAAACTACAGGATTTGGACTCACTGACAGGTTCAGATATCAGGATAACATTATAGTTTTGTGGGGGTTTTCTAAACATTTCACACCTAGAAATTCTTTTAACCCTGAATGAACAGAAATTTTGGATTTCCTTAATTACCTCTTTTGCATTTCGAGTCTGGTTCATCTGAAGGTTACTTCCTCTTTTTATCTCAGGGAGTTTTTCTTTGCCAAGGTCACCACCCAGCTAGAAAATTAGGGATGAAAGTACATCTTATATACAGGATGAACTACATGGTTATGTGCTGAATGTCAGTTCAAGTGTCTCCATGACAATGTTCTCGGAATGAATCTCTTTTCTCTATATACACAAGTATGTCATTAGCTACCCATATGCTTTGTACAGCTTTAATAATGTACATTACCTTATGAAATATTGTAGGTGTACTTACCAAATCCATTGTACCAGAGGAACCTCTGTATGTAGCGCTACTGTGGAAACCAATAATAAAATGTCATTTGGAATATCATTCATTTTCCACCAAGAATCAAACAGATATTCTGTAAATGCAATTTTGCCCTCTGTATAAATAATTGCACCCACATTTTGCCATCCCATGTCCAAAAAAAGACACAACTGGTTTTCTTGCATGCTGGAAATTTAAGCTCACCTTCAAATAATCCCTGAGAGACCACAGGCCTTGAGATTCAGGAATTGGGAGAGAGAGCCAAGATGGAGAGACTGAGATTTGTATTGCCATTTATTTCAGGGTTATGTGACTTTCATCACTGGAACTTGTTTGTGACTGTAATATTAAAGGATGCACATTTGTTTCTATTTAGTTATTTCTTTGTTGTTTTAGTTAACTCTGTGGCCAAGCTTTAGAAATACGAATGTTGTTATGCCAGTAAAAAAAAATTAAAGGGGGGGGGGGGGTATTATGCTTGTTGTGTATTGCCTCAGGAATATATAGGTACATAATATAGAGCATTTAATACAGCAATCAGAAGTGTGAATGAAGACTCATAATGCAAGAGGACATACACCGGGCATGTAACACACACACACAATGCAATAATAGAAAGAGACAAGGAGATGAAGCAGAAGGCAATAGAGAGAAAGAGAGCAGGAGGGAGCGCCCAAGCCCCACACTGTCGCCATTACCCCCTTTCAGAGTCCCACTGACGCCACACACTACTCCTTTTTCCCCCAAAACCACATCACACATATATATACACAGAGAGAGAAAGAGAGAGAGAGATACTTTACTTACTTCAAATACATTACAGCCCAGCAGCCTTCTGCTTTAACTTACAGAATTTAAATTGCAGTCATACAGATCACTCACACACACACACACGTTTATGTCTTTATATAGTTGTGAGGACCTTCCAATTACATAATTATTAACACTAAACCTAACCCTAACCCTTAACCCCAGCAAAGAAAAGAAACTGATTGGCTCTATTATATGCTGTATATACATATACATAGTGACCTAATTATTAATGCAGATAATTAAAGCTAATTGTATCCTTAATCCCAGTAATGAAAACAAAAATAAAAGCAGTTTTATTATGGGGACATGTAATAGATCTTTACAATTATACACTTTCTTACTTGATTTCTTGCTGCATTTGCATTTCTAGTTACTTTAATTGGAGTGATTTTAAAGATGTCGGGTTAGGTTTACATGCATGCCAATGCAGTCATGCACACACACACACACACACACATACACATACACACAGTCTGTTTTCAGCAGAAAATGCTTGTTGAACTGTAGCTGCTTTTATAACCCTGAAGCCAAAGCAGCTGATTTTCTCAGATGTATTTACTCATCCGGTCATAAGGTGGTGCTGAGTAATCCCTTTTACACTAATAGGCATTTGGCTTCAGAACTTAGTCCACTTCATAATGTAGTATGTGTATGCATATTTATTATAATATAATTATTATTATTTGGTCACTAAATGGTAGCAGCGCGGCTTCATCTGCTTATCTGACACACATCAGGGCTGTCTAAAGAAGCCAAAAGCTTTGGTGTCTTCAGTTAGAAATGCCACTGATGTCCATAAAAATAAGCAGAATCAGTCCTACCACTGTGGATACCATGCATATTTGAGAAACCCAAAAACTAATTTCTCAGCAAGTGCAAGTCAAATTGTGTAGCTGTTAAGCTCAAACAGGCACGTTTATTTCAGGGCCCCTATTAAACTTCAAAACTTTTTTTTGTGCGTGTCCTCTGAGCTCTGAGAACGTTTTAATAATCACCGACCACGATTGTGCGGTTTGTGCAAAGGCACAAAATAACGAACCACATCAGATAGTTTCGAAGAGGTCGCAAACATTTTCTTATGTTGGGAGGGGACGAAAAAGCAAGAAAGAAGAAAAACAAATTTCAGGGGAAGGGTTGGAATTTATAGAGTTGTACAAGTGAGAGGAAAGTGTAAATGATAAAGAGAAAGGGAGGGAGAGAGAGACGGAGAGATGAGAGGGACAAGTGAATTGTGTGAAAGGAGAATAATGAAAAGTAGTTACTTGGATTCAGAAAGTCTTGACCATGTGGGATTATGCACTTTCTTCAATCTATCACAAAACCACATCTACAAAGACAAGCATTTTTAATGCACACAAATATACTGTAAACAGATACACAGAAGTGTGTATAAAACATGCACAGACATATACACACATACACACACCTAGCTTTAATGCTATATAGTCAGAAAATATGCAGGAAGTAGATGCCTGTACAAATCCGTGTGATGGTCTCTACAAAGAGCACACACAAACACACCCTCACACACACACATTTTCACACACAGACACCTTCATGTACATGGTAAAGTGTACCTGTAAGACTGCACATGACATTTACATGTAACCAAGAGGCAGGATGAGACACATTAATTTTGTACTTGCTTTAGTTGGCACTACAGGTAATCTGTGCTCTCTCTGTATCTCAGCATCTATCTTTCATCTTAGATTAAATTAATTTCTGTAAAATTTTTACTCAGGGTTAACATTTACATGGATCTTGCTGGACACACTTTATAAGTTCTTACGTTTTTGCATTAGTGATGAAACATCCTGGTACTCAAGACATAATATAGAGGACTTTGTATCATGGAGGACTATGTGTAGAATTTAACTGAATGGTCAGTTGTTATATTAAATATAAAATATAGTTGAAAGCATCAGGTGTTTGAAGGAGAAGCTCTTATATGGTTTCGAGAGATACAAGCTGGTGGCGTGGGTGCAGTCATGTGAAGGGCTTTGTCACTATGCAGTCAGAATTCAGCACTGGGACTTTCCCCATGCACCTCTCTCCAGTGCTGCTTAAATATCTGATCTAGAATGATCTGAGTCAAGGGTCTTTTACTGTGTCACACGTTCACACACAAGCTACAGATCAGCATCTCCATGTAAATATTTTTTTCCCCCTTCTGTCACTTCTCAGAAACTTTGTATTCTTCCGGTCTTTTTACAAACTTAGCTGAGAAGTGGTGGGACAGGGGGTTCAAAAATGTTCACCCACAATAAATTATAATTGGTGCAAAATTATACTAATGTTTTATTTTTATTAGCCATGCATACAAAAAGTGGTAATCACTATAAAAAAACAAGTTACTAAGAATCAAAGCTAGGGTGTAAAAACAGGCAATAGCAATGTTGGGTTTTTTTTAATCTCATGCCCATAGTAAATTTCCTATAGGCATTCCTAGTTGTCCTATCATCAGAAAAATAGTGGTGGTAAAACGGAGTTTTTACTTGATTGACAGATCATTTCTCAGGTTGAACAGTGCTTATTCCTGAGGACCCTGTCTCCTGTGGCCATGCCAATGATCATACAA
>JAOUQT010000015.1:5997900-6011825 GCA_025769995.1 Xyliphius kryptos | reverse complement strand
AGGCTTGTCCAATTTAGCCATGAAACCTCCCACACTAAAATAACAGGTGTTTCAGTTTCATTGTCTAACCCCTGTATGTTGCTTCTGTGAAATAATATTTCAGTGGTCTTAAAATATTTAATGACAATTTTATATCCAATTATACATTTTCTATTTTATTTGTAATTTATAAAAATTCATTTTAGAAACTTTAAAAGGTACGTATAGTATCTGTGTGTATGTATATATTTATATATGTGTATATGTATATATATGTGTGTGTGTGTGTGTATATATATAAATAATGTTTACATTTTATTATATTTTTTATTCCAGGATTCGCGATGCCCTGAAATGCATTCTCAATGTCTCTCGTCATGGTAACCAGTATATTCAGATTAATGAACCCTGGAAGAAGATTAAAGGAGGAGATGAGGACAGGTAAGTAAGTGCGAATGTGTTGGTGTGTGTCTTTAGTCTGGGTCACTTACTGTTTGATTGTGCCTGGGTTTTTTCATTAGATAATAATGAATATACTCTTTATTAAATTAAAGGAACTTTACAAACACTTGTTACCGCCTCTCGCAGTTAATTCGGTTATTTTCTGCATGTAATTTGTTTTTGATAGCAAAATTTTTGGGGATGTAACATGTTTAATATGTTCTGTAGGAAACGCGCAGGCACAGTGACTGGTGTGTCTGTAAATGTTGCGTGTCTCCTGTCGGCCATGATGGAGCCGTACATGCCCACAGTCAGTCAGACCATCCGTACCCAGCTGCAAGCACCAGACAATTGTGCCGGTGCCATGCTGTGTGCAGAGGGATGTTTCCTCCGCAGCCTCCCAACCGCCCACAAAATCGGCACGGTAATGAGTCTGTACTAATGTGTTAATACAGCAGCTTTAACCAAAGCTCAGTTTGCTTGAAAGATATTAGTTTTTTTTTTTCTTAATTCGATTTTATTTTCTATGATCAGGTCAGTCCTTTGTTCCAGAAACTGGATACTGAGCAAATAGAGATACTGAGGAAGAGATATGGAGGACAACAGGTTTGTAAATTCAGTTTAAAATCCAGAAACAAGCCGATAAACAGCTCTTGTTTTTTTTTGAGGTCAGTCATTATTAACGGTCTGGTGTGATGAAGCGTGACACAGTGACCAGTTCATGAGTTGGAAGAGGTGTCTGGATATTACATCATTCAGAGTAAAATAACAAGCTCCAATCACACCTGTTGCAACACTTTTCCGAATGCAAGATGGGGATGATATTTTAAGCCCCATTCAGGAATTTTTTCGGGAAGAAAGCCACCAAGCAAGATTAGAAAAAGTAGAAAAGTGTATTTGTGTGTGTGTGTATATATATATATATATGCGCGCAGTCTTTGTCCTGTCCTAATTGTCTCGCATGAACCTTCTTTTCAGCTAGAGGAGGAGACCCCATCGGGAAAGGTAGATCTGAGTGAAATCGTTGCATGAACATCCGCTCATTCCTCAAATATAAATTTCATGTCAGTCACTGTGGTATCTTGATCTTAGGTGCATTGGGTCTGATTTTTGCCCAAGTGCATGCTGGAGCTAAAAGAAAAAAAAAGTTCATTGCAAAGATATTTTTAAGCAAATTAGCGTGTGTGCGGAATGTGCTTGTTCATTAGAACCGTAATTTTACTGCTCCATCTGCATGATTTGTGGATTATTTGAATTACTGATTGATTGATTGGAATTTTCATACTAGTGTATGTGTATAATGTGCTAAATAAGTCATAATTACTATCCAACTACATTTTAATTACGTATATAAAATGCTTGCTTTTAAAACTGTGTGTTAATTCAACTGCATTAACAAGTACTCATTCGATTTATCACTACAACCACGTACTCAATGAGCAATAAGAGAATTGATGAATGATTGAGTCTGTGATGTCGCAGCAAAATCTGATTTCAGTTCATTATTATAATTTATTTCAGTTGTAACATGCATCATGTTAAATTGTTTAACAATTGTTTTTGATACCTCTATAAAAGCGTGGTTAAGACTTTTTTTTTCCCCTCGTTGGACAGGGTACCAGTACAAAGACAAGCACAGCATAGATCAAGCCTCCGCTTCCTGTGGCACGACTCGTGCTAGTTCTCCTGGTCCTGACAAAGCCACACAGCGCTCTGCTACTGATCACTGTCTTTTGCCATAGGCACCACTTTCCACATGTTTATATCCAATGATTAATTAATAATGTATAATTGTTGGTCTTAATCTTAAATTATATTTCTAACAGTTAATAAATGCTTCTTGCTTTACAAGCATGAGGAAGGACATCATTGTGGCTGAAAGAAACTCAAAAGCAGCTTGATTGCAGTTAAATGATGTTAAGCATAAACAAACAAATACTGTACAATAAAAGCATCTTTTAACTCAGGGTTTTGTTCAAATTTTTTATTAGTAAATATTGGAGTATGTGAAGACAAAATGAGTACTACAAATAACTACACATCAAGCAGTTTAGCATGCATTTTATACTTAGTGCACAAAACTACACTGTGAACAATTATATAAAATGAGTGATTATATAATCAGATAATAGAAAAATACAAAGATAAGACTACATAATATAAATTGCTAATTTAGATTTTTTTTTTTTTTTTTTATTTAAATGCACACACAACACTAACTATATTCCCCTCCATCCGTCCATCCATCCACACTTAGAAGCCGTGGCTTGAGTTGAGCTTTAGATTTAAAAAAATTAAATGCAAATTAAGTCTCGGTTAAGGGGAATAAAATTCCTGAGCTATTTCTGTAAAAGTAGGTCTACCTTAGCGCTCACTATATTTGGTTTAAAAGCCCTTTTAATTTTTGTTTAATAATACATCTATATAACCGGGTTACACAGAAAATCTTTGCATATAACCATTTTACACCGCTTGCAAATCTGTCGTAAGTGCTTAATTTCTGGAGTGATGGTATTTAAGTTACACCCAACTACAGGAGTCTTGCATTATTTAAATGAGAAGGGGTAAAAAGGCAGCAAATGATTGATATTGCATTTAGGAAAATACAATTATCCCCAAAGTCTCTTTCAGGAAATAGTGTCAATTTATCAATACGTTTCTGATTTCGAGGCTTGATTGACAGTAATAACTATCCTGCGGTCCCTTTCTATAACTTGGTAATCCTTCATCTTACTTTCTTTCTCATATTCTTGGGGAATATCCTTTCTCTCCCCCATTTTCCACATGCCTTTTTCTCTCATCTCATGTGCATTTCTTACTTATTCCTTCTTTCTCTCCAACCTTTCTGTCTACCATAACCCCTCACTTCCTGGTGTTTACGAGCCTCTCGATGAGCGCGCGGCGTGTCCGCTGAACCTCCTCACCAAGTCGCTCAATCTCAGCTTTAAGCCTCTCGTTCTGGTCAGTCAGTTCCTGGACCTTTCTCTCATTCTCCTGCTCTCGCTCCTTCCTGCTCTTTTTCCCTGAGAAAGGAGAGGAAAGTGCATTCCCTTTCTTCCTCTTTCCCAGGCGTGAGGAGGCAAGGGCTGGTGGAGGGGAGAGAGGAGGTGAAGACGAAGGTGAGCAGTTAAGGGAAGGTGACTGTGATGAGACCGAGGAGCAGGACGGGGACGAGTTTGGGACAGAGTGAAGCTCTTCTTCACTGACCGATGGGGAGGCAGGCAGAGGGTTCGGGGGATGATGGTGGTAGCTGTTGGTGACCGTAACTGTCCCCGTTTCCGCCAGGCCAACTCCTCCTTCACTCAGCAGCTCGAAGAACTCGGGGGGCAGAAGGTCTCCTGCGCTAGAGCTTGCCGTCTCTCGTGGACCACGCTGCTCATCCTGCGAGTGTGACTGGCTAAGGAGCAGCAGAGGTGGGGATGGCTCCTCCAGCACACGCTGCACCCCCTCCCCCCACACCTGCCCTTCTGTCAGCCAGGTGAGTGAGCAGCTCTCCAAGACATCCAGGAACTCCGTCTCTTTCTGCATGTGAAAGGGAGATAAATAGAGTGAAGAAAATTAGTTTAGTACATCTAAATAAGTAAAGAACATTTAATGAACAAACAGTCTTCAATCACACAGAATAATAATTTGTCAAAAAACATCAAATGACTTTACAGAGGAGATAGATGAGGAAGGGCGTAACATTAGTACGAGGTATGACAGCAGAAACGGCAGCAGTTGCTTTTGGCGTGACTGACCTCGGCACAGGGTGGGGGGCGTGTGTGCTTGGCCCCACCTGCATCAGATCCCAATATATCTTGCAAGTCCTCATACCACGCCTCCAACTCTGCACCACACAGTGGCGCCACGCCGGGCCGGTACATCCACTCCGCAGTCATCTCAACCAATCAGCTGCTACACACAGACACGACCACTCACGCACCTACACCCAGCACACCAGACCTGGTCCAAACAAAATAGTGTTTTAAAGCGATATAAAAACCTTAAACCTCACATCTACACAAAAACGTACACTGTGTACGACATTGTCCTTCTGGCAGATATTACTAAAAACATTACTAAACTAAAGTGGCCAGATATTGATGGATAATTATAGTTAGTTCTCCAAGGACACTTAGTGGCCAGATAAAGTTACTACAGAAGTCACAGGTCCACCAGACAGTCCAGCAGGTTAACTTTAAAACACTAAGAAATAAGCCAAAGCAGACACATCCCTGAACTTTAGTTAATATTACAGTAGTATTCTAAATAAATTAGCATCACAATAACAAAATAAACCTATATATCTGTGACAGATAAGAGGTTTCTCATAGAATTAAGACACTAAACAAGCTTACCTCAAGTGTTTCTGCCTTAATCAAGTGTGGTTATGAGTTGGTGATATTGCGTCCCAAGAATTCTAGAAAAAAATAGTTCAACAAGTTAGTGTGGAATTTTATAAAAAATTAAAAAATAATAATAAACTTAAAACTAGATTTGTGAATTGTTTAAATCCAAGGGCTTGAGTATTAACTTTTCCACAGAGGAGCTAAAGAGAAAACATTCACGCCAAAATTAAAAGTATGCTCAAGGGCATAAAACATTAAAGGATGCAATAGTACAGGGAGTAAACAAACGCCTTTGTGATGAACAGCAATACGAGTGTTCATCATTCAGGTCAGCGACTATGTAAACAGCAGCTCGGTGGCCACGCGCGCCCTCTGTTCAAGTTCCACTTCAGTCCAAATATTCCATAGTTAAATATTAGACTAGAAATCCTATAACCGTGCTCCCATATTCGTGTAGAATAGCTTTGGCGTTTTATTTCGTGTTGTCTGGGGCGCCATCTCAACTGTTTCTTAAATTGTTGTTCAAGTCTGAAACTCCCGCACGCTCCAAATATAACCACGGAGTCCAACTTACCGGTGAACTCCAACCCGTCCGGTATATACGGGTATTCCTGGACTAGTGAAGCTTGCTGAAATGCAGGCATGGAAAAGAACATCCAAACAAGTAGCTGCTTTACTTCAAATCAGCTTAGTGTTTACTAATGTTTAAACATTTAGAGTTTACTCCAAATTACTAGCATTAAAGCTTATTAAATGGTAAATAATAGGTGTAACAATAACTCAGAAAAGACGATAACTAACGGTTACCACTTGTAAAAGAAATAAAAAGGATTTAAAAGTGGTTAGAAGGCGGTTTAATAAAATGAAAGACAACCGGCTTTACCATGGAGTCAAAGTACAGGACGGATAAAGAAAAGAAATACGAAAAGATCACAATTGGAACACATCATGTATAAAATAATAATAATTTATTCATAGTTATAATTATTATTAAGAAAAGAAAATAAACTATATAGGATAGCATATTTTAAGTGTTAATAATAAATAATAATAAAACAAATTCCCAAACAAAATGACATTTCGTTTATAGTACTAACGTCTTTAAAACAGAAAAGATAAGACACGAAAATAAGACTTGGCGTTGACTTTGATCTTTCTCACTGTGACGTAAGGTAAAATCCCCTAAAACTCTAAACAAACTTGCCCTTCAAAAGAACGCAAGCAACTTAGAGAATAAAACAAAAATAAACGGTAAACAAATAAATAAATAAATAAAAACAAAAACATTCGTTTAGTAAGAAATTTAAAAAATAGCGGAAAAAAAAGAAGTGGGAACAACTGAAGTCCAAATACAGCTGAGGGATCGATGCCAAACATGAGCACTCTGCTTGCCTAAAAGGAAAAACTCAAGTTCACACCGGGAGCGGCGGCGCCCTAAACTTACACCAACAGACCTACTGGAGGAAACGCACAAATCGTAAACTTACCCTTTTTCTTTTATTATGCCGTTTTCTCGACTGTCTTGGACTCGGGTTATGTATATAATTTTGTTGAGATTGGTGATAGCTCATGTTAACCATTGTTCAGTTGAAGTCACCGAGTATGAATTTCGGAAACTCCCGGGGCTGTTTATATAGGAGAGTGCACTGCAACCAAACGCCAGAGGAAGCGCTACAGCTTCCTTCTAATACACAGCCCTGTTGCTTAGCGCGGACAGTCATTCTTTCTAACAAATCACGGGTGAAGGATAAAACTCTTTTGCTTAGAGACATCCAATCAGAGTAGACTATGAGCGTGAAAGGCGGTGCTATATTACGTTGCTAGTTGTATCACTGTGAGCGAGTTTGTCTGAGCGGAAAGATGTGATGCAGTCACAAGGCAGCCAGGACGAATCTGGGGCGTAAGAGAGTCACATGAAAGGAATGATGCAATCCTTGGCAACCGGTTTCTAGTTGGAGATAAGACTAGCGGAGCCCGAGCATGTTTTATTAAACAGCCTTGTTTTAAACGAAAACCCAGACAAAATACCTTATAAGGACGTGAGAAAATTGATCGATTTTTGCTTGCGTTCGCAAAACACTCATAAAACATAGAGATATAATATCCGAAGATGTTTAAAGCGCTTTTATTGCGGTGTCTCCGGTCCCAGCTGTGCAGATAATACTTCATCTGTCGGAATGTAATGCGATAAAATTAAAAGAAAGGAACGCCCGATATTAGATTTTGCTTGCAAACAATAAGAAAGCAATAAACACCCCTCCTTATTTACTCGCCTGAAAGCACGGATATCTCGTTGTTTATACATTCAAAGGTGCACAAGAAACTATACAGTGTTGACTGTCTTTCCGCCATTTTAAAATATAATAATAAAATCATATTTAATAAATCACAGCGTTTAATATGTGTTGCTATTGTCCAGGCTCGTAAAGCCGTGATCTTGGCCATGCGCCTCATGGTGCGATATGAAGATAACTACAATAAGATTTTTATACCAATAGGGGCCGTGCGCGAATATTATGTAATATTCTATATTAATTAATAATTAAAATTAATAATTAAATGAAATCATACTATTGTGTATAATAATAATAATTATAATATAATTGAGACGTACAGTTGTATTATTGTACTTAAACTTTACTCAATCAGCGCTTCTGGTGAAGTGTGTGGAGCAGGAAAATAGTACAGGTGTAGCATTGTTTCTGTTGCTGTGCTGCGTTTCTTTTTACCGCGCCATATGGGTGTGGACACGCGAATGACCCGTAACTTGGCCATCTGATGTCACCCCGGGCTCATCTCGTTAGTATTCAGAAACTCTCTCTAACTCCGGAGTTGAGCAGTTTAGCATGCACGGGGCAGAAGCGTGTAGCGTATTGCCTAGCAACAGCGCAACTGGGCCGCGCGCACATAAGAGCGAATAGAAAGCTCAACTTCTGTATCCAGGAGGCGCGCGCCGCGAACACGTCACCGGCGCGCGGCTGTTGCTGTGTAGTCTCGCGCTCTGCTCCCCGCCGCTAATGGCTGTCACCTGCACGCGCACGATTCTATTGGCAGCTCAAGCTTTTATTCCCTGAAGTTGTGTTTACTTTACAGAGCTGTAATAAATGCATGATGGGCTTCTTCTCTACACCTATCTTTACGAAGGTCCAAAATAACACACTCGTTATATTTTTGTTTAGTCTTAAAAAAAAAAAAAAAAAAAAAAAAAAACATTTAATTCATGTTTTTTTTCGGTCCTGAAAACTTGCGCTGTTAAATGGTCAATAAATAGTTTTAACACCGCAAAGCTAAAAACCAACATTACTAGGGTGCCAGGAAATATTCCAGGGTCTATAATATAAATGTCTATAATTCAGATTTATACAGGATCACTTTATTATCTTTTACATTTTTATAGTTCACATTTTACCAGTCCTGTTACTGTATTATCATGAGTGAGTTGGTAGCAAAATACAAGTTGTTATAAAATAAATGATAAACTGTGTTTTGAAGACGACATTTTAATGACGAATGTTACTCAACTCTGTGTTAATCAAACAATTTAATGTATTTCTACACCATATGTTAAATTTTGATAATACCTGCCCGCATTGTAATAATTTTTTATTAGTCTACAAATAAAACCATGCTTCTGTTGTTTTACTGTGATACTTTAGATAATATATTTATTATACAAAGACAAGTTAGACTATGATGCTTTAGATTAATAATGTGTATTACACATTTAATCATAGGGATTTTGTAACTGTAATCACCAATAATACACTAAAGCTATATTTCGTATATATTACAACGGATCGAAGTTGTGACCAGGCTTTTGTATTGCTAAATCCTTTCTTTTTTATAGCCTGATGCACGAATGATAAGATAAGACGGTTATAACAGTTGGAACAAGCGCATAGAGTCAGCGCTTTGTTTTAGACTCCAGCGGCCACGTGAAGGACATTAGACACCCATCACAAATTAGTCACGATATAGAAAAATACTTTTAAATACATGTCAGTTGTCTTTAAAATAAATATTTACTTAATAATTAACTTTAATATATGTATTTTAAATGGGCTCTGTAATATAAACCACATTATCTTTATATCATTCTTTTATTAATTATCTTCCGCTTAATCCACACGGGATTATTCAATTTTAATTCAGTCGGTGCCCAGCGGCATCTCTGGGCGAAAGGGCAGGAAAAAGACAGGGCGCTACTCCGTCGTACTGCGTGGGCACTCACACACACACTCTTACTTATGGGCCACATAAGAGACACTAAACTAAATTACGCAAACTCAACAACACACTGGGATCGAACCCGGAGCGGTCCAGCACTACCCACTGCGCCACAATCTTATATAGTAGTCTTATTAAAAATTGGAAGGAACACACGTCCTGTTTCGTTCAGACTTCACGTAAGCATTGCTGTTGTTTATTAAACTAGAACGAGTCCTCCTCTGTGGACCAGTCAACTTGGCTGAGGTACAAATATCTCCATATTGTATATGATATGTACCACACAGAACATAGAAACTCCCGTATATGCTGCACGTTATAGTGTCCCTATGAAGGGAAAGAGTGCTGTTTGAATTTCAGCCTGTTTCTTCTCAGTCAGGTCCAGACGCTCCTTTCCGCGCCCAGTGCATTGTGGGTATGGAATTCCCTAGGCCGAAGTGAGCTAGTGCGCAGGTCTGAAGGAAACTCCATGATTTTTTGCACGAAATCCTGGGGAAAATAGGAACTTGAAACAGGAATTCATGGAAACGGGGCATTACTTGGAGAACAGTAAAACCTTAGCGCAATCTTACATGCTTAACAAGCGTATAGCGATACTGTGGTTTTGAATGAATCACTCTGTCTGTCGGCGACAGAATAAGGTCCAGTTAAAATTTAAGAATATTTCTGGCGACAATGCAACGGGCGCAATAAAACTAAGCTAGCGTTATTGCTCTTTGTTTTTACTCAGGACGGGCCAATGGCGCAAAGGGAGAGGAGGTAGGAAAGTGTCTGTAAAATAGTTTAGCGCCGTCCACGGTGCTCACAGCAGAAGCACTTGAAGCTAAAGGCTGTCCAAAAAGCTCCGCTATCTCTCGCCTTTGCTTTACAACGCGGCTAACGAGCAGCAAACTTCGTAAACACAGGAGGTATGTGGCTAAACCAGCCAAGCCAGCTAACACTGTCTGTCTGCCGTTCCTTTACACGTCAAATTGAACACAATTAACACTTTCTAATCATTTCTGCTTAAATGGGCATTAACGTGCTGCGCTTCATTTATCAATTCAATACCCTAACTATTATTGAGAATTTTTGTGAATTATAGTCGTTTCGTCATATCTTTTGAAGCTTGCTAGCTGATTAGCTGAGTAGTCTAGGCTAGCTCTTAGCCGTCTGCTTCAAACGGACTGATCCTGTCAATATTGTACTACTCATCAGTGCACATATCCTTACGGTTTCTTCTGTAAGCTAGCGGAAATGCTTTATTAATTATAAGTTCCAGTATTGTCATGAAATAAAATAATGCAAGGTCTTGTATTAGTTGTTTGTCTTTACTCCTTAACTTGTTTACTTTCCTTCTGTCATGACACATTGTGCGTGAGAAACCCAGTATCCCCACTATTTTTCCCCACAAAACATCAAGTATGTCGTCGAAATGGACTTAAAAAGGGTTTTACACGTTACAACCTGTGTCTGTTTTGATGATCATGTTATTAAATACACATTTTAACATTTCCTCTGGATTTATAGTGAGTGAGTCGATTTAATTCTGTGATCCACTTTTGAGTTCTATAACCTATAGTCTTTGGATAGAGACTTTTTGCCATGATCTTCCTCCGACCCTTGCACACACCCTGTTAGAGAAAAACAGCCCTCTATGTTTTACACTTTATTTTCAAAGTTTATGGAACTAGAGAGATTTATTTTTTATGCATAGTAAAACTATATACATGTCAGACCTGTATACATGAGAATAATAATAATTTGTGGTGTTTTACATACTGTAGATTTAAAATTAAAATTGAACTTATCTTAACATTTGGTCATTACATTCGTCTTATTCTTACTATTCAGTTAAATTGATCAGTAAACTAAGAGTAATAAATAAGAAACTTTTTGTACTTCTGTGGTTTCCTTGTGAAAAATATTACTAATTACTATTATAAATAGTGAAAAATATTAATAATCTAAATTGTGAGAACTGCTAAATAGACATAATTTACATATAAATACTCACAATGTTGCCTTCACAAGTTATTATGTACTTTTTTAATGATATTATGGTCACATAATATATAATTATGTAAATAGTAATCACAGCAGTTACATTGCAATTTATTGCTCCTTTCACACTACATTATCCTATTAATTCATATTGTATTTACTTTTTTATAGTCAACCAGGAGAGTGTGTCACTAAATTTAATTCTACAAAATTATAATGACAATAAAGCTTCTATTCTATTCTGGGATCAAACCAGATGCTTTTTATTAGCATTTTTTGTCTGAACAGACTTTCACTGTGCTCTATCCAGTGTATTAAATTAGAGTGCTGTTACTAAAATTGCACTTGTCATTTCAGACTGTAAGAGTTTAGAGAAATCTTTCCAAAGCTGAACCAGTCTACTGGGGATAAAGAGCAGAGGAGCCTGTCTGTTTTGTCCTGGATTACAGTTCATTTGTGCTGGAAACACTACTCAGGATGTCTTTTCTGGGATGGATTTTATGGATGGTGCTGACCCAAGTTAAATAAAGATGAAAAGGTACTGTAAAAATGTATTATGTTTTGTTAAATGAATTCATGCAAATCTTGAACCAGTGACATGTACACTGCATGGCATATTTTCTGGAAACTTGGCACACCTGTCACATCTGCTTTTTGTACACCCCAACTCAGATTTAGTCTCTTGCATTTATCATATACTTTACTCCTCTGTAAAGCCTTTCTCTTATGTTAGGAATGATACTGTGGGGAATTATATTCATTGAGACAAAAGAGTGCTCGTAAATTCTGGCTCTGATGCCAGACTGGAAGGCCTGGTATGCAGTCTGCATTCCAGATCATGGCCAAGGTGTTCAATGGGATTGTGGACAAATCTTTCTGGCCACTAGCGTTCCAATACTCTGCCTTGGCAAGTAATGTCTTCATGTGGACCAATTTGTGCACAGGGTCATTGTCAGGCTTGGGATAAGATTGGGTCTTATCCAGTGAAAAAAATAATCCTTATTTGTCTGGTTCCAACATTGTGTCAACATATTTGGGAAGACCAACATATGGGCATGATGGTCGGATATCTAAGAGATGCACCGATACCACTTTTTGTCAGACCAAGTACTTAACTCTGAGTTTTTGCTGATTCTGAGTACCAATACCAGTATAATAAACCAACCTACTCTAAAATTATATTACATTTAAAAACACATCTAGCAGCATTAGCAAAAAATTATGCCACAATGCACTGTCATACGCCATCATCGTTTTTTTATGGTTGGCTGCACAGATGTGGGCCATAGGATAGGGTTAAGCTAAACAAGCATCCCAATCTCTTGTCTGTTGGTGCAGCTTCAGGCAATCGAACCCCTGTCAATAATGCTCCTAGCTTTTTCCAACATTATGTGTGATTATAGCCATTTTATGTAGGAATAAATGTGCGGGTGTCTTGATTTTGCATTTTTTTTAAACAACACTTTACTAAAATTAAAAAAAATATTTTTTTCTGTTTCAATTATTATTATTATTTTTGAATATTTTTAAAATGTATATTATATTTTTACCTTCCTAAATATGTTAAACACAGGCTTTCATATGGTGTCCTAATTTTTACACACAACTGTTAAGCAGAGCACAGTATGAAGTCTGCTTTATTTTTCTCACCATCACTTTTTGATTTGTTTTATCAATCAATCAATTAATGTTTACTCAAAGCTGTTAAATAAACTGTCAATATGCCATTTGTTGACTTGTGCATTAAATGTATTTAGTATTGCAATGGTTATTAACATTGGTGTTGGGTTTGTTTTTGCAGGAGCTGGATGTGTGTTATCCAAAAATGACTGGGGGCAGTGAGAAGGTAAAAGGAATAAAAGATGGTGGTCCGACACTCACCGCTCAGGTTCCTGTTGGTTGGCAAAGAAAAGTGGAGGATGGGGCTGTGGCTTACATTAGGTAACACCTTTTTCCAAACCTTTTGAGTTTGCTCTGTTATTTTGCTTCATTATCTGAAGTATTGTCATATTCATTTGTAGTAAATTCACTTATTACTGTGATATTTAAGTAGTCGTCTGTTTTTAAACAGAGAGGTGTTATTGGGATGTACTGTAATGTTTTAGCTATTATCAGTGGGAAAACTTTACGCAGTTGTACATTAGGGCACAAAAATATGTTTATTTCTGATTACACTGTTTAAAAAATGGGTGGTTTTCTTAATAAAGAAATGATTTAACAATAAAAATTATTTAACAGTAAAAAGAATGAAAGGACGTACCACATTGAAAACATCACGTCTTTACTATCTGCAGACAAGATGCTTTCGTCCCTTATTCTGACATCGAAAACAACATGCAACCAGTGAAAGCAATATATTGTCAAATATATGGTCAAATGAAAGCTGCTTATTTTGCTGCAACCCTAACTGTAAATAATTTTTAAAGAATTGTCAGGACGACAGTATTCTCTAATGATCTCTAAAGAAAGTTTGATATCAGTATACGTCACTATTCAGATGATGGTATGATAGAAACAAGCCTTTTTTGTTTAAAGATGAGCTGACTTTGATTTTGATGACCAATCAAGCTACTGCAGCAGAAATCTTATGAATTGATAACCCTCATAATAATATCGTCTGTGTGTCTGTCTCTTCACATACACACAAAGCCCAAGTGGTACAGTTCTGTATTCTGTGGAAGAGGTAAGGGCATACCTCTTGACAGATGGCACCTGTAAGTGTGGACTTGAATGCCCACTTGTCCTTCATAAGGTAAGATGACTTACAGAGGTTAGACAATGAAACTGGAACACCTGGTTTTAGACCACAATAATTTATAAGTATGGTGTAGGGCCTCTTTTTGTGGCCAATAGAGCGTATTGGGAATGACACATACAAGTCTTGCACAGTGGTCAGAGGGATTTTAAGCCATTCTTCTTGCAGGATAGAGGCCAGGTCACTACGTGATGCTGGTGGAGGAAAAC
>JAOUQT010000015.1:5955051-5970659 GCA_025769995.1 Xyliphius kryptos | reverse complement strand
AGTCAGGAAACGTTTTCCTCCACCAGCATCACGTAGTGACCTGGCCACTATTCTGCAAGAAGAATGGCTTAAAATCCTTTTGACCACTGTGCAAGACTTGTATGTGTCATTCCAAAGACGAATTGACACTGTACTGGCCGCAAAAGGAGGCCCTACACCATACTAATAATTTATTTGTGGTCTAAAACCAGGTGTTCCAGTTTCATCGTCTTACCCCTGTACTTGGTCATGTATTTGAGTAAAATCCATTTGTGAGTGGGAAAAGTGACAACAAAAGACTAACTAAAATAACTGCCCAGTACAAACAAGGAATGCAGAAAAAATGGTCTAATATTTTACCAGCTCATCTGTGTGCCTAATGAAGTGGCCCATGAGTGTAATTCTATTATGAACATCACGTGTACATCACGGGCAGAGAGAATTTTTCCTCCATATATTTTTATTATTTAAGGAACAAACTTGAAGTAATCAAACTTGCAGTAATCATATACCAAGCCTCGACACTGTGATATTATTTCCTGTTGTATATGTGAAACGAGCAAAAAAATAAGAAGCAAGCAAAAGTTAGTGAGCGCAAAAGAGTCGAGTGCATGGAGATGTACAGGTGCATTTCAATAAATGAGAATATCATCTGAAAGTTAATTAATATCATTAAATTAAAATAAACTGTGAATTTTATGTTATAGATTCACAAGAAACACAGTGATCTATTTATTTCTGTTATTGTTGAGGATTATTGCTTACAGCCGATGAAAACCAAAAATCATCATCTCAGAAAATTAGATTATTATATAAGACCAACTGAAAAAAAATATTTTTAATGCAGATATTGTGGATACTAAAAAGTATGTACTTACATGCACTCAATACTTGGTATTTCAATACTTTTACACGATATACTGCGTCAATGCACATGGCACTGCTGAGGTCTTATAAAAGCCCAGATTGCTTTAAAGGCAGCTTTCAACTCGTCTGCATTGTTGGGTCTGGAGACTCTCCTCTTCCTCTTGACAATACTCTATGGGGTTTAGGTCTGGCATGTTTGCTAGCAATTAAGCACTTTTGATACTGTGAATATTAAAACTAGGTATTGGTACTTTTGGCAGTGTGGACAGGTACTAAGTCGTGCTGTACAATGAAATTTTCATCTCCAAAAAGCTTGTAAGCAGAGGGAAGCAGGAAGTGCTCTAAAATTTCCAGGTAGACGGCTGTGCTGATTTGGTTGATATAACAGAGTGGACCTATACCAGTAGATGATATGGCTCCCCAAACCATGACTGATTGTGGAAACTTGACCTAGACCTCTAGCAGCTAAGATTGTCTGCCTATCCATTCTGCCTCCAGACTTTGTGTCCTTGATTTCCAAATTAAATACAAAATTTACTTTAATCTGAAAACACATCAGACCACTGAGCAACAGTCCAGTTATCCCGATTGCTTGTGTAACTTTTTATACCACACTTTTTTCCTTCCACTCATCTTTCCGAAAATGAGCTCAGATTCAGCACTCTGCATAGCCAGCATCTTTAGCAATGACCTTTTGTGGCATACCCTCCTTGTGGCGTGAGTCAATGACTGCCAATGTCTTCCCCATGATTGTGTAGCCTACTGAATCAGACTAAGGGACCATTTAAATGCTTAGGAATCCTTTTAAGGTGTTTTGTGTTACTCATTCTAATTTTCTGAGATAATGATGTTGGGTTTTCATTGGATGTAGGCAATAATCATCAACAGTAACAGAAATAAACACTAGATATAGATCACTATGTCTGTAATAAATCTATATAATGTATGTTTTTAACTGTTTACATTGAATTACTGAAATAAATTAACTTTTTGATGATATTGTTATTCATTGAGATGCACCTGTACAAAAACATTTAGTCGGAAACTTATTGTGCAAGTTCTCCTACTTAGAAAGATGAGAGAGGTTTATCCTTTTTATCAAAAGGTTACATTTCAACTATGAGAGACAAAATGAGGGGAAAATATCTAGGAAATAACATTGTAGGATTTTTAAGAATCTATATATAAATTATGGTGGAAAATAAGTATTTGTTCAATAACAAAAGTTCAGCTCAATAATTTTTAACAAACTTTGTTGGCAATGACAGATGTCAAAAGTTTTGTAGCTGGTATTTTGGCCGATTCCTCTGTGCAGATCTCCTCTAGAGCAGTGATGTTTTTGGGCCGTCACTGGGTAGCAATGACTTTTCACTAAAACTTTATGTGGTTGAGGTCTGAAGACTGGCTAGCCAACAATAATACATACAGCTTATATAGCGCCTTTCCAAATAACCTTTACAAACACTTTACATGGACACCATCAATTCTGAAAGGTAGATCCAGGTTCTAGAGCAACATATGCTCCTATCCAGACAATGTCTCTTTTAGGGAACACATTGCATTTTCCAACATGACAATGCCAAACCATATACTGCATCAATTACAGCATCATGGCTGCGTATAAAAAGGGTATGGGTAATGAACTGGCCAGACTGCAGTCCAGATCTTTCACCCATAGAAAACAGTTGGCGCATCATAAAATAGAATATATGACAAAAAGACCTAAGACAGTTGAGCAACTAAAATCCTACATTAGGCAAGAATGGGTTAACATTCCTATCCTTCAAATTCAGCAACTTGTCTCCTCAGACCCAAGACGTTTACAGACTGTTGTAAAGAGAAAAAGGGATGTCTCACAGTGGTAAACATGGCCTTGTCCCAACTTTTTTGAGACGTGTTGACACCAAATTTAAAAATCACCTGTTTTTTCTGTTTAGATGATACATTGTCTCAGTTAAAAAATTTTGTGCGTTATCTATGGTCTATTCTGCATAAAATGTGGAACAATTTGTACTTTGTCCCAACTTTTTTGGAATTGGGATTGTAGCTAGAAAGAAAAGCCACACAATCAACTCGGTCTTCCATCACTAACGACACCTACAAAAGACAGAAAAACAAAAGAAAGTAGCCAAACGCACACAGCGTTAAGTCACCTGAACCGTCAGGGTAAATGTTTTTTACGGAGCCACTCATTTGATGCCCGACCGGTGTGTTTGGGATTATTGCCATGCCGGAAGACACAATCACATTCCATCATCAATGCTCTCAATGATAAAAAGAGGTTTTGGCTTAAGATCTCATTCTTCTTATAACACAGTCAGCCATCCTGTCATCTTTGCAGAAAAACAGCCCCAAAGCATAAGGTTTCCACCCCCATCCTTCACAGTATGTACGGTGCTCTTGAAATGCAACTTGGCATTCATCTTCCTCCAAACACAACGCGTTGAGTTTTTACCAAAAAGTTCTATTTCGGTTTCATCTGACCACATGATATTTTCAATCCTCTTCTGGATCATGGATACAATGGCCTTGTATGTCTCCTATTGTCTTATAATTGCTCCCACAGTTGATTTATTCATCCAAACCTGATTGCCTTTTGTAGATTCACAGACCTCTCTCATCTTTCTAAGTAGAAGTTGCACAATCAGTGGCTGACTAAATACTTAGTATTTTACGTTCTCTAACCTGAATCTGTTCCACTTCCTCTGTGAGCTCCTGAATCTCATTAACAAGTCGCTGGTACTTCTGCTGAGGAGTCTCCTTAACCCCACATCCATCACCCAGCTACAGCCAGGACAGAAAGAAGATGGAAGTGATTTTTATTAAAACACACCATTTCATCTGATTTATGTTTAACCTTGATCCTCAGAGAGAACTTACTAGCTCGTAGTCTCCGGACTCATATCCAACTCTGCGACTTTTGCTGATGCGGTCAGAGAAATCTGTAAATAGGCACAACATGGCAATGAGATTCATACAAGCATTACACTTTCATATAATGAATCAGACATGCTACACACCGAGACCCTTAGTGCCAATACGCTTGTCCTTGAACTTGTCATAGGCAGCGTTGGGATTGACAACAATCCGCTCCACACTGTCACTGCACAGTTCTTCCTGTCACAGGAAGAGAAAAAAACACATTAATCGCTGTTTTATAAGTGCAAACATCTTAGGCCATTTTTAAACACCTAAAAAATAATTTTAAATATATACAAAAATCACCAACACCTGCTTTATGTTACAATCGCAAACACGATAAAAAAACTGAAGTAAACAGTGCTTTTCAATGACAGATGAAAAAAGACATACAATTTAAAACATGCAGCACATGCAGATTTTCTCAGATTTTTCTTCAGATTTAAAGTAATTGTGTATTCGGACATGCAAGATATCGCCCTTTTCCCTGCTTTTGATTTTCCCTTATATCCAGTATCCCTTTCATCAATAATGTGATTAAGTGATTGTCTAGTAACAGTAAACTGCACATTTCATTGTGGTATCTTTTTACAAATTGGTTGTCTAAATATGCAGGAAGACAGAGTGAGGTTGAAAAGATTGATTTGCTGTGGCAAACCCTGAATAAGGGAGAGGCCGAAAGAAGAAGGTTGTCTAAATATCCAGAACTGTTATTGTTGGTTGCGGTTTAAAATGCAAAAAAAAAGGTAATCTGATTTATTCATATTCTAATTATTATTATTTGAAATATCAGCACCATACATAGAGATGATACAATAATACGCTAACCGAATGCACACTAAACCTCAGAAAATAACACTTCATCAGAAGTTTTATTTTCTGATTAATCAGATTGCCAAATTAACTAAAGTCTAATAATCACACAGGATCAATTTGTTGATTTGAGGATTATTAATTTGTTAAACACACACACAGATTGGACAAAGACAATGTGTGCAAAATACAAAACTGGATACTTGGACACTAGAACTGTGGAACTAACTCCAACTTTAGTTACTTTTTAATATAATTCTAGAGATTCACATGCCAGTGTTTTTATACTAACTAAAATGGCTTATATGGATCCAGTTCCATACACACACTAAAGACAGCAATAAGAATCACACACACAAATTACTGACATGCTAGTGGAATACTGGGGATATACAGATGTTATTATATGGGATTTACCTTTGCTTTGTGTCAGTTAAAATGTAAAGCAGCATTTAATCGCTGTACTACCTAATAAACTCTGAATTTGTAAGGGTATTACAGTATAATGACAGTAAGATCAACAACAATACAAACACTCAGAGAACACAAACTTCACTTGATACAGACAACGGATCGATTCTGATTAGAGGAGTGCTGGCGTGATATTAGATGTTAGTGGGAATCACATAAGCTCTTACCAGCTCCTTGGGTTCCCAAATACAGTTAGGAGAGGAGTACATAAAGAAAGAGAGCAGGACAAGAACAATGGAATAGAGAGCAAGGGAGAGAGAGAGAGAGAGAGAAAGAAAGCAAGAGAAAAAGAGAGAGGCATATTAATGTGGTTATCACATGGCATGTACAACACGAAATGGTGGCAGAGGCTGGTTGTTATAAGCACCCATTGTGCAGTTTATTTAATTCTCCTGTTCTCTACCCCAAACAAACAAGCATTTCTGCAGCTTCTTAGAGTAAAGCTGTGTTTGAGTTCATGCCACATTTTTATATGACAATGCAAATCAAGAAAAAAAAATGGGTAAATAACAGGAGATTCTGACAAATGAGTTGTGAAAGGGTGTAAGCAAGTTCTCCTTCAATTAAGAGAAACAGCAAGTTTAACACAAATGGAGATCACACAGGCAGCTCAAAGCATTCAAACTTTTCTAATGACAAGGGCCCACACAGAGACTTTTGCCTCATTTGGAGCTGTTCGGCACCTTTCCAACACAGTTTTAGCCAGAATAACTGGTCTGTTTGCAGGTAAAAGATTACTGATCTCAAACCAAGAATAATGGGGCAACAAAAGCTGAAGGCCAGCATTATTTCTGGTCCATGCTCACTCAATGAGCAGAAGTTAATCAAACAAATAGGCTGTACATATCATTGTGTGAGGTTGTGGATAAATAATGTGAAAAACACACAGACACACGAACGTCTGAAGACAACTTCTCATTCAATGTTTTATTTTTTCTTACATTGTAATTTAATATAAACCCAGATTTCAAAAAAGTTTGGACAAACTTTGTGGAAACAGTTTGACTGTGTACCAGTACAAAAAGCAAGGTCCACAAATACATGGATGACAAAGTCTGGTGTGGATGAACTTGACTGGCCTGCACAGAGTTCTGACCTTAACCCTATAGAACATTTTTGGGATAATTAGAGCGGAGACTGAGAGCCAGGCCTTCTCATCCAACATCATGTGACCTCACAAATGCGCTTCTGGAATAATGGGTAAAAATTTCCATAAACACACTCTTAAACCTTGTGGACAGCCTTCCAGAAGAGTTGAAGCTGTTCTAGCCTCAAAGAGTGGACTGATGTCATATTGAACCCTAGGAATTAGCTCATGTGTGAGTAAAGGCAGGTGAGCAAATAACTTTGGAAATATAGTGTACTTTAACTGGAGCGAATGGCCCTGCCCTTCGTACATTTTTTCCTTTGCGGACCTCTAATGTTTGGACAATTATAAGAAAGATCTCCAAACCATTTTGCTTGCATTGCAATGTTTTACAGTCTTTACAGTGTATTGTGGGTCCTCTTAGGTATTTAGACCCAAAAAGTACAACCTTGCTTTCATCTGTCCATATAATGTTGTGCCCCTCCGTTTTGGCCAGTCAACTTGTACTTTACCAAATTGTAACATTTTCAACATCCTCATGTAGGTTTCTTCTAATTGTTGTAGATTTCCCAGGAGTTGAACAATGGATTCTTTATTGCCGTTCTTCTTATTCTATGATCTACTTGGATGGTAGCATCTCTTATCACGTTTGGGTGTTGTTTGCCATTTTAAAACATTGGAGATAATTTTAGCTGAGCAGATGATTATTTTCTGCACTTCTTTATATGTTTTCCCTCTCCAATCAACTTCTTGATCAAAGCTCTTTCTCTTCTATACAATGTATAGTTTTTTTAAATATATTTTTAAGGATTTTTTTATCACATTGTAGAATTCTCATACAACAGTAAGAGCAAAAGCTCAAAGCCAAATGTACAAGTAGATTGCACAATATTACATTTCTGTAATATTACAATCTCAAACTTACAATGTACTTTAACCACAGCAAACCATCCCCAGCTTTAAAACTGAGATCAAAACTGTGTTGGTGGAAAAGGAGTAACAGTTCATTAATGTCATGCCCTGTCAACGTGGACATTAAAAGCTAGTATGATCCTGATCTACCATGAAAATTTATAAAACTAAATCTAGTAACTATATTTTTAATTAGTTGCTTGATGGGATATTCTTCAGACCAGACCCATTAATGGTTTAATTATAACCCATGCTTACTTAAAATAATAAGGCATAAAAAGGGGAAAACAATTCCGAAAATCACACAGCTTTAGGATACAATTGTTCTTTACTAGAACCAAGGTGAAAGGAAGTAAGATTCCAACCCATGCAATAATTGCTGGAGAATAAGGAGGTCTTACTTGCGTAAACTAAGGTCCAGAGTGGATGATAACAGGCAGTAAGAGTGTTGAGACAAAAAAGGAAGCATTACGTTAAGCAGTATTGCTTTGATAGTGTTTCAGTAATTATCACAGATTTAATTAAACTGTTCAAAGATCTTTCAGAGATGCACAAAACTGATCATTGTAATAATTATTTGTAATTACAATGCGTGGAAACGCTCCAAATTCCCCACTGGAAGAGAGTGTTATTTTGTGTGTGCAAGAATTAAACATGCCACAATCCAAAGAAAGTTGGGACGGCGAGTAAAATGCAAAAACACAGAATATCAAAAATCCACACAATAGAACAAAATAAAATAATTTTAAATACCCTTATGTGAGTGTGGCTCTAAAATACAGGTGCATCTCAATAAATTAGAATATCATGAAAAGGTTAATTTAGTAAAAGTGAAAAGCAAATATTATTTGGCTTCATTAAAAAACACAGTGGACTATTTCTAGTGTTTATTTCTGTTATTGCTGATGATTATGGCTTAAAACCAATGAAAACCTAAAAACATTATCTCAGAAAATTGTAATAATTAACACAAAATGCTGGCAAAGGCTTGCTAAACCTTTTAAAATGGTCCCATAGTCTATTTCAGTAGGCTACACAATCATGGGAAAGACATTGGCACACATGCCACAAAAGGTCATTGCTAAAGATGCTGGCTGTTCACAGAGTGCTGAATCCAAGCATATTAATGGAAAGTTGAGTGGAAGCAAAAAGTGTGGTAGAAAAAAACTGAACAAAAAAACAAGATAACTGCAGCCTTGAAAAGACTGTCAAGAAAAGGTCACTCAGATATTTGAGGGAGATTCACACTGCTGCCAGATTCAGTGCTACACACTGATGTATCCAGGTCATTGGCTACAACTGTCGCGTTCATTTACATTTTTAGTATTTAGCAGACGCCCTTGTCCAGAGCGACTTACAAAAGTGCTTTAAGACAATATCAGTAAACACAATCTATTATTAATAAATAAAAAGCCAACAAGAATATCCATTCCTTGTGTCATGACCAAGAGACAACATCAGAAGCATCTTACCTGGGCAAAGAAAAAGAACTGGACTGTTGCCCATTAGTCCAATGTGTTGTTTTCAGATAAAAGTAAGGAAGTGGAGGAAGTGTGGAGAGGCACACATTCCAAACTGTTTGAAGTCTAGTGTGATGTTTCCACAATCACTTATGGTTTGTTGAGCCATGTCATTTGCTACTGTAGGTCCACTGTGTTACATCAAGACCAAAGTCAGGGCAACCATCTACCAGAAAAATTTAAGAGCACTTCATGCTTCCCTTTTCCGAAAAGCTTTTTGGTGATAGAAGTTTCGTTTTCCAGCAGGGCTGTCCACACTGCCAAAAGTACCAATACCTGGTTTAATAACCAGTCACAAAATCATCCAGAGCATCTGAATTTATTCAACGCTTCTTATTGCATACAATAGTTAAATGCCCCCCTCTCATCTGGGTCTGAACTAAGCGAGTGCATGCTGGTACATGTCAGATGCGAAAAGACAGAGAGAGAGCGAGAGAGAGTGAGAGAGAGAGAGTAAATGGCGACAGTATGTCACTTATTTATTTAGACAGAAAGTAGGGTTGACTGGAAATATAACAGAAGTTCATTCATCATTAGTATTTATTTTATATTTCCACAATGTCCGTCTTTACATTTCTCTCTATTTTTTAGCCAGTATATTATCAATGCATGGAAATAAAATTTATCGGCTATTCAGTCTAAATGAGCTGGACTCTTTATATGCCCTTTGCCAGGACAGACAGGAGCACACTTTCCTCCTCATTCCCATCATATAGTTCTCCCAGCTGAAGGAGGTAAAAAATGCTGTGATATGGATGATGATGGTGGTTTGGATGATGGCAATGTCGTTATGAATTGCTTATTGTAGATATGAACTGCTACACAGTCATGAAAGGCAAAAACTGAAACAAATGGAAAGAACTGAAGCATGATATTTGAATCACATAAATAAAATTAATGGATGCGATATGCAGATCCTTAACCATTTTTCATCTTATCTTACATGTTACATCATTTTCAGCCATACATTATTATCTATAGTACACAAGTCATGAACAATTTGGCATCTACAAATTGCATAAATTCCTTTGGACTGTAAGAAATTCTCTGAACTCTTGGAGGAAACCCATGTGTGCACGTAGAGGACATGCAAACTTCACAAAGACATTTCCCAGGCCTTCCCACATAGAGAAACAATCCCAGATCCTTCTTGCTTTAAGGCAACCCACTGCACCACTCTTCTGTCCACCTTATCTTACATAAGGTTAAACAAAACCAAAACTACCAGCCAACTGACAAAGTACAAAATCACACATATTCATTAATATATGTAAATGCATCTTAGGTTAGACTATAATAGAAACATAAATTACACATAAATTAACAATCATTTATTTTACTAACACAATAACTTCCCCCTAATAAAGCAGTGTGAACAGCTCATGTGTGGAGCAGCTCACCGACTCAAACTGTGCCTGATCATCTTCGGGCAGGTCGCTGGTCTCATACACATACGGCTCGTTAGAGGCCTGTGAACAAATGAACATGTCTGATAATGCACAGGACACACAACCTGTACATGTATATACACACATCTGCAGGTAACAGGATGTTTGTTTATTGTTTATTGATTAACATCATCATCATCATAAATGTCCATTTTAATGACAAGAACAAGGTCATAGTCATACACGTTTCATCTTATACACACAATCATATATCTATACACAAGTCAATAACAATTCAGCATTTCCAATTTACCTATCGTGCATGCTTTGGACTTTGTTGGGAAACCGGCGTACCCAGAGTAAACCCACGCGAACACAAGTAGAACATGCACTCTACACAACTCCTGGGTCATTATCGAAGTGAGGCACTATCCACTGCGACATCGTGCCGCCCCAATGAGATGAATAGGTTACTGGGCTAGGCCACACACTGTTCTGGTAGCCGACGCCCTTTTAGTCACTGTATTGCGAGTTATGGATTAGCATTTCTGGTGTGCGCATGTAATACATACATATACACACACATATATATATATGTATATATATATATATACACACACACACACACACACACGTATATCATCAGCTCTGACGTTGTATCTCGCTAAGACAGTACAACAACATAAACGAACCATCATGCTAACTAGCTAATGTACATAAACAACACCTAATATATATATATATATATATATATATACTTTTACGCAGCTAGCTGTCTATAAATGTATAATTCACTGAAACAATATAATTATATAAATATATATATATATAACAATATAAATGTGGGTTCTACACAGTTCTAGGCATCGATCACGTCCCCGATGATGGAGATGTGAGAATGGAAGGTAGCCGTCTGGGTGTTGGGTGTATGAGTTTACTCGACTACCAGTGTCGATAATATTGGCAGTAAATATCCTAACAATGTAAGAAATGTAATAATATAGAAGCCAGTATAAGAGTAATAGATAAAAGAATACACAAACCCCGCAACGCTAGAGCTAGCAGTATGTGAAGCTAAATGGCTGCTAGTGCTAATAGGAATAGTGTTTAGCTTCCGGCTGTCGCTAGCATGTTGAAGTAAGTACAGAAACTTACAATGCCCGGCAGGTTGGCGTACTTCGGGTCGGCCATTGCCACACAGCTACATAGAACAGAATTCGACCGAATATATGATATTTTATTACAGAATTTCCAGTTTCAAAAATTCGGACAGCACTATAATCGACCCGCCTCTGTGACGCGCAGGCGGCTGACAACAGTGTACCGTCTGGCGTTCAGACACAGGGTTGCCAGGTCGGTAACAACTGTGTGAAAGTTTCCATAATTGCGCTTTTAAGAGACAACAAAATGCTGCTTTTCCTAAATAGAATATAATATAAATATATATAAAAACTAGTTAACGTAGTTAGTTTGAGATGGGAGCAAAACGGAATACAATTGTATTATCACATTTTAAAGTGGACGTCAACCCTTACAGCTTCAACTTTGTTATACAAGTATGTAATGGTTGGTAAGCACTCGCCTCTGATCGCTTCTCGTCATTCCAGAACCTTCCTATTGGGTTAAGGTCATTACATTGACTGATCCAGTCCAAAACCTTAACTTTATTTTTCTTCAACCACTCATTGGTAGAATAACTTGTGTGCTTATGGTCATTATATTCCTGCATGACCAACCGTCTCAGAAAATTCAGCAAATGGATATATGTCCTATCACTTTGTATTATCCTTTTGAAATTTGAAATATGTATGGAGTTTGCATGTTCTCCCTCTCGCATTCCAAAGACACACATGCTAGATAAATCGGTTCTTCAGGTGGCCCTTAGTGTGTGCTCTACAATGGATTTGTGCCCTGTCTGGGGTTGTTCCTGCCCTCATGCCCAGAGATGCTGGGTGGGCACCGGCTGCGCCATGACCTCATTATTTTTGAAAAAATAATGAATGAATTTGCTGGTATAATTCAGAATTCATTGTTCCATAAATGATGGCAATCCATCCTGCCCCAGTTGCAAAAAAATACCATACTATGAAAATCACCATGTTATGCTGAAGTTCAGGGTAAATTTGGGGAGCAGTGGCTTTGTCCTGCAGCACTGCCATGTACAACATTGTTGTTTATTATTTTACTGATGATAGACATCTGATGATTGACACATTACTGCTCAGTAGCTCAGGTGGTCAAGCCCCTCTAATACTAAGCTGCCACTGTTGATTCTTTGAGCAGGTCCTTTAACTATCTATGCCCCAGGGCACTGTAACATAGCTGCCCCTGTGCATTGTATTTTCTAACAATCTGGGATATTTAAAGAAAAATGTTTAATTGTGCAGTATAATATATGTGACAAATAAAGTCTTCTATTTATTGTTGAACATTATTAAAGGCCTTTATTTCAAACATTGTTCTTATTTTGTCTGATATTCAACCATAACCCAGATAGAAAAGTTAATATTGTTATGTATCATTCTTGATATTATTATTATTATTATTATTATGGAATGAAAACAGATCCATAAATTACAGCATCTTCGTAAGACAGCAGAAACTCAGCCTCAAGCTCTACCTGAGGATTTACTGGGAGTGTAATTTTACACTATTTAGGACGGCCATAGGATTACGCATTTCATATGCATATAGTACACCAGGAAGTATTACAGAAAGTATTTACAGAACTTTCTTTATTATGAATAAGATTTAGAGGTTGGAAAGTTTGGTTCATAGTTGTAAAGACTTTCTATTTAGGAATGATACAATATCAGTCACATTTGCAGTCGTCATTGTCAGTTATCTAGATAATCTTACATGCGTATAAATTGTGGCATTATTTTTTTTGTGAATGAATGATGAATTTGTAGCGCATTCTTAAAAATCCTCTGAAGGGGTTAGACAGCTATTGGCCACTACTATGGTATTCTTTTAAACAAGTGAAATATTTCCATGTGTTCTTTTCCTTTATTGTGTTTCTATGCCAACTCCATTTATGGAAGCTAAAACATACAGTTTGGTATTATTTAAACCATTATATAAATTACATAACTACTATATATTTATGTGTTAATTCTAGCCAGACAATAAAAGCAATCAAATAGTGCCAATGCCATATGCCAAGTGCTCAAAGACAACGTGTTGCTTGATTTGTTTTGATAGGACTGATAACTAACTATCATAATGGAGAGACAGACCAGCCAATGGCAACACCATTTATGCAATACAGATGTGCATTTTTATTTTTTGTCAAATAAAAATATCTCTTATGGTTTGCAGTGTGGCCTGTAATACATACAGTAGACAGATATTTGTTCGGAGGGCAAAAGCAAATGTCATACAATTTCAACACCAAACTGTCAGTTTTATTGTATGTTGCTTGCTTATATTTCATAAAAAAAGAGTTTAATATTCATCAAGACAGGGGCAATTTGTTTTCTCCAGTTTTGTTTTTGGACTCCTATTGGTACAACCTATTTGCCATCTTTAATAATTGTGAAAATAACCATCAACAACTAAACAACATGGGCTCCATTCACACTGTGTGTCTTGTGTAGTCTTATCTAAAGTGGTCACATTTACAAGTACAAGTGTTAACCAGACCAAATATTTGGGGGCCCATTTTTCTAGTGGTCTGTAAAATATGTTCTCTTTTACAGAATAATCACTGGAAGTGCACAAAGAGTCATATCAACGTCACATGTGCATGGAGCCTCTAAACAACAAAAAAATTTTTAAATACATAAAATATATTTTCTAATAAATCATTCTCATTTCTATGTTTAATAGCCTTGTGCCTCTTCTCTAAACTCACTTTTGTAAAACCACTTAAAAGTGAATATTTATATAGAGCTTTTTAAAATAGAACTGTGTCACAAAGTAACGTTACCAAAAATAAACACAGGATATAATCATTTTCACAAGTTACATCACATTTTATCCCAAATGAGCAAGATGGACGGTGACAGTGGAAAGGAAAAATTCACTTGAATTACATTTTATTTATAAAGCGCTTTTAACAATGGACATGATCCTAAAACAGTTTTACACTTTCCTCTAATGATAAAAGGATAAAAGTTCTTGAGTAACCAGTCTCAGAAGGGAATCCTATCCTCATTTAAGGGATAACAGACTAAACATTTCATAAAAAGATGTGTGTATATGTGTGAGAATACAAGTCCACAGGATGTACCTGGAAAATTCAGCTACTCCACAGGCGGCAAGGTGGTGCAGTGGATAGTGCTGTGGCCTGACAGCAAGAGGTCCTGGGTTCAACCCCCCGATGGGGTGACCTGGGAATTTGGTCAGGTGAATTGGAGATGCTACATTGTCACTTGTGTATGTATATGACTTGAATATAAGATAACCTTGTTCCGTGTAAAAATATAACCTGGTTCCTGTCATCAATATGACTATCAATGTCAAAGATGTTGTTAATAAACCAATAAAACAATCAGCCACTCCGCATAACGCAAACCCCACCGATAGATGCCTACCAAGTGCTAGAGATGAGGCCAGTACCATCACTCATCATTGTATAATCATTGTAATTTAGCAGTTTAAGTAATGTGGAGTATTGTAAAGTACAAACTCTGGTGATACTCACTATAGAAGCTTATAATACTCAATATAGAAGTTTACTTATATTATGTGTACAAATGGTAACAGTAAACATTACCACATATTTTGATATGAACAAGCGTAGTAGAAACAAGCTGAAGCGAAGCAAAAACAGTAAAGCTCTGTTATTTGTAGTAATGGGAAAGAAACCTCTATAGCTGTATTTAAATTGATTAAATTTGTGTTCATTGGCTGACCAATAAAGACATTCGATCAAAGTGTCCTCCAGGTGTGGAAATGATTGTGCTAATTCATGCTTAATGGTGTGCCTAAATGTATAGGTCATGACAGACTGAAGGGAGAAAGGTTGAAGGATTGTTACGAATGGTTAGCATTTGTTATGCCTGCATTGAAGCATGCACTTAGTAAAAATAAATACAGAGAGGTGAACATATACTTAAAAATCAATACTGGAAATACTTCAGACACAAGCATCACACAAATATGAGATTAAATGGCAACATTTTAGTAGTAGTTTGCAGGTCGGTGGATAATGTGTTTTAACAACAAAGATAGTATAAGTCTAGGCAAGATAACTTGAAACATAACTTCAGATTAAATAGGCATTAAAATGTATACCTAAAAAGTTTTTTGACATCTGTATCCACACTCCAGTCTAGAATGTGGCAGTAATATACAGGTGCTGGTCATAAAATTAGAATATCATGAAAAAAGTAGATTTATTCCATTCAAAAAAGAAACTTGTATATTATTGGCATTCATTACACACAGACTGATATATTTCAAGTGTTTATTCCTTTTAATTCGATGATTTATAACTAATAACTAATAAAAATCTCAGAAAATTGTAATATTTTAAAAAGGTTCAATACTGAAGACACCTGTTGCCACACTCTAATCAGTAATTAACTCAAAACACCAACAATGGCCAATAAATGGTCCCGCCGTCTAGTTCTGTAGGCTCCACAATCATGAGGAAGTCGGCTGACTTGAAAACCACTGACACCTTGAACAAGCATGGTGAGACAC
>JAOUQT010000015.1:5714545-5728732 GCA_025769995.1 Xyliphius kryptos | reverse complement strand
TGAATTGTTGCATCTTAAGTGTCCCTTAATGTGTGTGTGTGTGTGTGTGTCAGTGTGTATGTGCCCTACAATGGATTGGCGCACTGTGTAGTTTTGTTTCGGCTCTTGCGCCCAGGTGGGCACCGGGTGGCCCGTGTATTAACCGTGAGGAAAATGAATGAATGAATGAATAAATGAATGAATGAATAATAATCGATGCTATCTTATAAAAGACACATTTTAAGCCGTATAAAGCAACAAGGTTTAATCTTTAACTACTAGGAGCTGAATTTTGGAGCAGAGTGAGGTAAAAGGTGTCGCTTCAGGACGCTGTCCTACCTGACACACCACCATTCAGCTGAAACAAATCCGTATTTTTTTTTTTTTTTAATCCAAAACGCGCTCCTGAGGTAAAACTGCTCAGATGTTTTAATTCGACGCTCCGTCGTTTTATCCCTGTCCAGAGTTAGAGCTCCGAAACGCCAGCTCCGTGGTGTGTAAATGTGTGTGTGTTAGTGTGCGTGTCCTCACTTATCCATCCCTTCTCCTCCACCTCCACCTCCTCCTCCTCCTCCTCCGCCGCCTTCTCCTCAGCGCTTCATCCTACAGCTCGACCAATTAAAACACGGCGCGCGACCAATTAGGTCGCGAGAGGTGAGAAATGTGGGCTCCTCAAAAACCTCGGCGCTATGGCGAACCTCACGGAATGTTCAGATATAGTTATTATTGTCTCATTGTGCCGCTAATGCTCACAGGGACTTCACGGAATGGGTTCAGTCTGTTCCTTTCCACAAAGCGCGACGTGTCCCGCCTAATAAATGTCGCCTGAGGGCTAAACAGGATATTGTCTTTTCTGCTGGTGCAATAGATCTATCGTGCAGTGTGTAGCGTTGTCTTCGGACAGAAAGACATTTCTGTGTTTTCTGGTTTCCTCAGGGTGACCCGGTTTCCTCCTGCGTGCCATGCATTTTGGGTTAAATGGGGTCTCTAAAGTTTCTTTGACATAAGTTAATGACAACTTAGCTTCTCCAATTCACCTAGAGTTAAGGTTGCCAGGTCCAAATATTGAAAAACCGGGACACCCGGGGAGGCAGAGGGGGGCTGTGATAAAGATATTTGCTTCCGATGTACGAGGGGGGATTACTGATAGATAGAAAATTTAAGATAGAGATGCAGGGGACAGGGTGAGGTGGAAAAGACTGACATGCTGTGGCAACCCCTGATAAAAGGGAGAGGCCGAAAGAAGAATAAGAAGAAGAAGATTTACAATAGTATATTCTTACCCATCCAAATTATCGGAATCAGGAGTTCCAATCACTTCTATGCTTCAGCATACCAAGACATTTTGGACAATGGCATGCTCCCAACTTTGTAGGAACAGTTTGGAGCTGGCCCCTTCCTTTTCCAACATAACAGAGTCTGGTGTGGAGGAACTTGACTGGCTTGCACAGAGTCCTTATCTTAACCCCATCTTTGGGATGAATAAGAGTAGAGACTGAGAGCCAGGCCATCTTGTCCAAAATCGATGTGTGGCCTCACAAATACGCTTCTGGAAGAATGGTCAAAAATTCCCATAGACACACTCCTACACCTTGTGTACAGCCTTCCCAGGAGAGTTGAAGCTGTTCTACTTGCAAAGGGTGGACGATGCCTTGGTTTTGCTGACATGTACTGTCAACTTTGGGACCTTATATAGGTGTGTGCCTTTCCAAATCTTGTCCAATCAGCTGGACTCATGTGTACTCTAATCAAGTCCTCAAAACAACTGTAGGATGAACAGTGGAACAGTGGAAAAAGTGAAGTGATGTGAATACTTTCCGGATGCACATATATAGATTTTTTAAACAATTTCAACAATTTCAAGTATTTATTTGTTTATTTTTATATAATAGGGCATAATATCAAATAATGCGACCAAAAGGCCCCTGGTTTGATTCCAAGTACTGACAAGACATGGCTGAAGAGCACCTAACCCCAGTTGGTCCCCGGGCGCTGAGCTGGCTGCTCACTGCTCCGGGCACATGTGCTCACTTCACCTGTGTGTGTGTATTTGTGTTTCACTGCACGGATGGGTTAAATGCAGAGGTCCATTTCAGCTGTGTGCAAACATAGTGGCAAAATGATTCACTTTCTTTCTTTCTTTCTTCCTATAATTTGGACTTCCAGCTCATAAAAGCCATGAAAACAAGATTTCAAAAAATTAGAATACTGTGGAGAAATCAGCCCAAACTACGTAGTGGCAGGAGAAGATGCATGGGCTTTAGTGGATTATCAAAAAGAGAAGATTAAAGAATATTCTCTTCTCAAGCCCTGTACCACTCTCTCTCTCTCTCTCTCGCTCTCTCTCTTGCTCAATTCAATTCAAAGAGCGTTATTGACATGACGTGCAGGTGCAATATTAAGCATCACAAGAACTGAAACAAACATAACAATAATTACACATTACTGATTAAAAGAAATATAATAACAAAATACAATAAAAATACAGTATTTTATTTATTTTTTCTATTAACTAACGTGTAATTATGGTTATGTTTGTGTACTCTAATCAAGTTGTCCAAACAAATGAAGGACGATCAGTGGAAATGGATTTGCTCTCTCTTTCTCTCTCTCTCTCTCTCTCTCTTTCTCTCTCTCTCTCTCTGTTCCTTTTTCCAACGGTAGAGGTCGCTTAGCGTTTCCCATGGAACCTGAGCGCCTGGACATGTTCTCCCGATATTACACACCGACTTAGAGTGTGAATTAATATCAAACCCGTAAACGGCGCGAGACCACAACGGATGTCAGGGCCGTGTTTTTGAAAAGGTCACGAGCAGTAGTGGTCAGCTTGCAGTTTGGCTCCAGTTACTCTCTCAAATCCATTGTTTTCTTGCATTATAAAAGAACTTTTTATTCCGGTGTATATCTGGTAAAACTAAAAGAATTCTGTACTTCATCCACTATCACCGGAGCCATAGGAGCTCGTGTGTGTTTTATTCGTGCTGAAGTGAAAAACCGCGAAAGGATGTGAGGAAAAGTGCGCCTAGAGAGAGAAAGAGAGCGAGAGAAAGAGAGCGAGAGCGAGAGAGAGAGAGAGAAAGACTCAACCCCTTTTTTATCTTCTTTCAATCGTTGTGTTTCTTTTTTGTTTGGGTTAACAATAGAGCAAGCGCGCCCGAGAGAGAGAGAGAGAGAGAGAGACTGGTAGAGACGCTGAACCTGTTTTCATGCCTTCAGTGGAGCGGAGCGGGCGATGGATGTGAGATTTTATCCTGCACCCCCTTCGAGCGTGGGCTCCTGCACATTATCCACCGACTCCAGTCTCGCTTCTCTGGACTATTACCACTGCAACAAGGTAAAGACTCTTAAGTGCAACCATGCTTTTCTCCTTTTTTTTTCTTAATGCGCACCGACTTAGCTATACTTTGTCCCTCGCTTTACCAAACGCGCTTTATTGCTGGCGCGTCCACGCCGCTCGTCCTAACTTCTGTGTGCGGAAGTTGGGAAGCTGTCCATTTCTTCCTTACCGGAATTATTAAATTAACGCTTTTATTCTAAGATGTGAATATCGTAAATGCAAAGCGCGCGCGAAACGCGCAATAAAATCATCGCGCGTGGTCCGTGATGACTAGAATATAATGTGATGTAAGAGAAAGAATAATTAAATGTATAAACTTTTTTATTTTACGTGTCTGGGGATGTATTATAGAAGTGAGAGTATAACCCGCGCGGTGCTTGGTGACTATTGGCTAATTGGTGGTACAACAAAAACAAGGGCGCGTGGCTGAATTTGACGTCGCGCCTCTGGGGGGAAGAAAACGCGGCTCCTGAACAAGAAAATAGCCCAGAGTGTATACACGTGAGCGGCAGGATTCACACGCCTCGAAACATGAAACTTGTTTGCTTAGACAGACAGTGTTTTTTTTTTCCAAGTCTAAAACAGTAGGACCTTTCTCCTGGCCGTGCTTCCCTGTTCTAATGTTGCGTACGATGCGTGCTATATGCACAATCTAACATTTTCTGTAGTCTATATGAATGCGTTCAACATTAGTTAGTTCAACACATAACACCGTTGATCTGTTTGTTCTGACCTTTGCATTGATACGGTATCCACAATAACTGTTGATGCCGCACAAACCCGTCGCTATGACGTAGTCAATTCTCCACGTGCTAGCAGAGTCCGGCAATTAATTACCGCGCGCTCTCATTAGACTCATTCCTAACGGCGCACTGATCATCGGAAGCTCTTATTGGTCGGTGCAGGACTATGTTGAATGTGCACGGAGCGCGATTATAATGAAAGAAGAAACATATCATCATCATCATCATCATCATCATCATCATCATTATTTTTACTCCATAAGTGAACAGTAGTTAGGAAAATATGAGCCTTATAATAACAGCCTCAAACTGGCACGTGCCTCCAGGCGTAGGCTAATACAGGTTATAACAATAAATCAGATAAGGATAGCTTAGATGATGTGTGTTGGAAGTGTGTATCGCTGCAGGGCCTTTAAAAGTGAGCAGACACACAGCTGTGAGTGAGTTAGATGCTTCCAGGAGTGAGATCTTTTTTTAATTTAATTCTGAAAAATTGAGGAAACTTCCTGGATGCTCTTATTTTCTTATACATAATTTACTGCATTTACTTTATGCAAAGAGGAAAGTCATAGCTTTTTGGAAGATTGTACCGACTTGCAGCACCTGCTATATAACTTGAACCTGCAACCAATACACATTCACATTCACACAAGTATGTTTAAAATGTAGATTTGACTAGATTGAGGTTTTTTAACAGTGCATAATGTAAAACATTAGTTTCTTGGAGATGGAGTCTGCTTCAGCTTGCAATTACGGTCTGTGTTTTTGCATCTTATTATATTGTTTAGGACGTTGAGAAATAAATGTACCCAATTTTGAAAACATTCAGTTTTATAATGTATTTGACATGCAGGTAATATTGAAAGCAGGGATGCTTTACAATGTAAATATGAATGTTAAAGTGAATATATTTGCATTATTGCTTCCGAAGTCATGTTTGTAAGGTTTGCATTTGATATATTTACTCATCACAGATATAAATGAATTCCCTGCTTTGGTGGAACTGCCGTTGAACGTTTTACATGCAAGCGCGTTAAACAGAAAAGCAATTGTGATCGATATGCTACCGAACCAGTCATATCGTGTCAGTTGTCATTGGTTTATCCTGGTGGTAATGGCTTCATAAGAGAATTTACATACAAGTTTGAGTCATGCGATCTGCATTTTTATTAAAATCACAGACATAAAGCAGTTATTTTTAACCTTCTCTTAAGTAAGAACCAAATAAAAATTGAGCACTGCAGAATCTTAGAGAAAAAGGGCGTCATTACATAAATGTCAGGAACATCATGAGAGATCTATAAGCAGTACTATAGGGTACAAAATGGATGGAATGCCATGATGTATGACTCGTATTACTTTACTCTTCACTCTGTGGTAGTGCACTTAAAGCTCCCCATCTCTCCTGTAAGTAACTCATAATTTGGTGATGTGTGTTTATAGAAGTGTGTCGCAGAGTTTAGCTTGTGGGTTGAAACATATGGAAAAGATCAGCCGGCGAGCCAAAGAGGGTACAGAATGCCGACTACACGTACTGAAAAATGATCATTTTCAAATGGACATTATGCAGCAAATTTGAAAGGAACCTTCTGCACTCACAGCCACAATAGTCCCTTTATGCAAGCTTGCTTTAATAAAGCAAATGTTCAAACGTGGGTGGGAGGTTGTGCATCCTATAGGAGCCTGCGTGTGCGTAATAAGAGCGCGGAGATATGCGTTGGGGTTCTGTGCTATCCCTTGAACCGGAAACAGTTCCTCAAAACTAGGCCAACTAGGCCAACCATAATGGGTGGCTCTCATTTCCTGTTGCTAACATTTTAATGCACTAGCTGCTGTGCTTTAACCTTTACAGATGAACACTGGCTCATAGAGTGGAACAGGCAGTAAACCCAGTTCCAGAATAAGTATGCAAGAATTTAACCAGAGAGTGAATAATGTGGATCGCCTCATGCAGGTTCTAGGTCGCCGTGGATGTCATGGAATAAATAATGTGTTGCTTGTTGGTGTAGGAAATTCAAAATCTTATCAACAGCAGATTTGATATTTAAGGTAACAATGATATTCAGGAATGCAGAGTAAAAACCATAATATATGGAGTAAATAAAAATTAATAAATATTCATATATACACGATGTAGAATGTGGTCAGTATGTGCAATAAAAGGTTTCTTATTTTGTCCTGTTATACTAAAGGGTTCAGATGTTTGTATCAATGATATCAGTACAGAATTCAAATGTCTGTGATTTAACACTCATGTGTCTTCTCCATTACAGTAGGAGGGGATAAAGACCATGCTGTGGGAGTGTTGTGTCATGTTGTGTGCCACTATACAGTCATATAAAAAAAATTAATGGACACCATTTTAAAGTGTTACCATATTTTTCCAGAGCTGTAGGCTTGTGTTTCTAATAAATGGCCATACAGCATACATTGGATAATAAAAATCTGCAGGTTAAAATGGCAGCTTTTGTGATATCGAAAAATGAGAAAAATGACCTACATTTATGGAACATATCCAATTTTCAAACACGGCCCTTGCATGCAGCTATTAACGAATTCCAAGATGGGTTGCTAACCAGAAGGCATTGGCTGTTTTTAATGTAACCAAGTATACATGTAAAAGTGAATATTTATTTCCGTTAATGTTTCCGTAACCGTGCTTGTGAGTTTTTAAAAAAGCAATAACATTTTTATATGAATGCACTGCATGTCAGACCTTTTTTCCACTCCTCGTACAATAATACTAGTATAGTATAATATACTAAATAAGCAATTCCATTAAAACAGTGACTGCATAAAATATGTGTACACACACATTTATAATTAGGGTGTGGCTATGCCCAGAATGAGCCACTTACATTCAGCCTTGTTCAAAATATATAATAATAATAATAATAATAATAATAACACAGCTGCAATCAATGAACAGAAATGAAATTTCTATAGTTTGTTTCCATACCATTAGATATGCTATCAAACTAGAATATGTGGCACCACAGCAGCATTATTAAGAACAGGAAGTGTCTCCAATATTTGCAAAAGGATAATGTAATTCTATTAAGTTGAGCTTTATTTAATAGTGCGTTCTACAATGGAACATTGTCGCAAAGCATCTCTACAGAACGTTAAAAACCTAGAGCCTAACCTAAAGCTACTAGGAGACATATGGCAGAACTGAAGGAACTGCAGAAATGCATTATACTATAATGTAAATATATTGCAAGAGGTATAATAATTCTAGAATTCCTATTTTGCTGAAGCACACTAGTGGCAATATCATGCTTCGGGGCTGCCTCTCTTTAACCAGAACTTTATCAAGGTGAAGGCAGACATGAAGAGATGACAAATATTGAATACCTGTCAATTTTATAGCAACATTTTCAGGGACCTGCTCGTAAGCTGATGATGGAAAGGAATTTTCCAACTGCCAAATGAACTGGCTTAGTGTTCTTAGAAAGCTTATTCAAACCCCAACCTGTATACAGATAAAAAAAATTTGGGTGATTCGAAGCAGGCTTGAAACAGAAGAAATTGATGGCTTGAGAATATATTGCAAAGATGTAATTTCTTTTGCTTAACTTGTACTTGAAAAAGGTCTGCCATGATTTATCTTTGATCACGATTCTTTTGCTTCAGAGAAACCCTTCATTTTAAGTGTGTAGACTTTTCGACACAGCTGTGATGCTGTGATGTTAGAATCAAATAGACAAGCTTCTAATCACATTGATAACTGTGCACATTAAGGCCTTACACACCTCCTTCTCCTTTTTCTTCTTATAATTATTATTATTATTATTATTATTATTATAGTGGTAGTACTATCGCCTCACAGAAGTCAGAAAACAAAAGAACATATTACATAACAGGCAACTTTTCAGAAAATATATAGCTTCTGGGGTTTACTGCAAGAAAGATGCATGACAGATTGATTCCCCGGAGGAACTGTGGCAGATTCTCCACGATGTTCTTTAAAGCTTACTGGTATTACAGTAAAATGACAATGTATTGTTTTTTAATATCTTATATTGTATGTAGAAACATGTTTGTTAATTTTAAAGGCATCTTTGCTACTCATTCACGACTCATTCATATTACTGCACATTACTTAGAAAGCCCCAACCTGTATCCAGATATATATTTAAAATATCTTTGCTACTCAAAAATCTTTGCTACTCATTCACGACTCATTCACATTACTGCACAGTAATTAGTAATTATTAATTGTGAATAATCTGCTGCAGATCTTTTGATATTTGTTGGTAACATTTATTTGGACAAATGAAATCTTTGTGTGCTGATGTAGTAATTCATAATTCATACAAATAAACAACTGTTTTAACAGAATTTGTGCTACAGTAGGAATATACTTATGGACTGTACTGTAGATTAACATTCAATGCATGATTTAGTTTCATTGTAGTGTACACTGAAGAAGTTTAACTGCAGGCACTTTTTTATTCTGAGCTATTTCATTGCAGTTTATGTGTGTGTGTGTGTGTGTGTGTGCTCATGCTGAATTCAGTATTGTTGGATCTGAGATTAGCTAGCAGCTATTATAGTGTGGCAACCATTTTGTACAGTGGAAATATAGAGAGTTATTATCTCTCACAAATGCACAAGTTCATTATACTGTATATATATTCTCACTCTCTCTCTCTCTCTCTCTCTCTCTCTCTCTGCCTCTGTCTTTCTCTCATTCGTGTGTGTGGGTGTATTGTTTGTTAAGCATATTCTCTATGCATTCCTGCAGTAAAGGCCATCTCTTCATAAATGCATGTTTTGTCCAGAGAAAATTTTCTGAATGCATTATGATTTATGCATATAGGCCCCAGGCTGGTTCACTTTGCAAAAAATATGAAGTCGGAAAGTTTATGAGAAGCAAAAAAAAAAAAACATCCACCCTGCTGCCCCCACACCTATAGTATAGAGTATCCCCCCCCCCCAAGCTACTACTAAACTTATTGTATGAAACTGAAATGCATTACAGTACAAACCTTCAGATTTCATCGCACAAATCAGACAAACATAGCATGATTGCAATCAGTCGTTCTACAGTAAAGCTCGACAGTATCGATACATCCTTCAGAGCATGCTGAACCACTTTTGTCCATTAGCAAGTGTATTTTGATCCCAGAGTAGCAGTAGAAAAGTATTGTTTAAATAAATTGACAGTGAAAAGTAGAACCAGAAAGCTATTTTAAGATATAATGCAGCCTGTTATGAATTGTAGGAAAGCCGTACCATATTTAAAATATGTGCCTTTGTTTCCTGCTATGCAGCATACAACTGAAAGATGTTATTAAACAGCCGCAAACTACGAGTCCACTGTTTAATTACATACCAGTGTCCAACTGTCAAAACTGAATTTGAAGCATATGGCACAGTTTCTGCCATCAATATAAAGTTAAAACAAACTCTGAATGACAGTCCAAATATAGTTTTACTCTGCTTTCAGGCTGAATCACTAAACCAGGGAGTAGGTGGGAATGACAGGTTGTCTGTTACCCGCCTGATGACTGTAAAATGCCTTGATTCATTTAAGAATAATTTAGAGTCCTATTAGTGAACTCACATTATTTAACACCCCCCCCCCTGGCTATTTGCATATAGCTTACTTTCTCCCTCTCTGTCTTTCTTTCTCTTCCTAGTTTTTATGTGTTTTCTTATGTGAACTAAATATAACTCGAAAGCAGTTTGCGTATTGGAAGTGTGTAACAAGCCACAAGGAAGTGTGAATGTTGGGTTTGTAAATCATATAGTATAATAACATTGAATTATAACAAAATATAGAAACAGCATTACCAACACTGCATCACTTTATTTACATTCTATATACAAGAGCAACAACAACAGTAATTCATTCATACATTGGCAGGACCAACCCAATACAGGTCTCCACTTCATTGTAGAGCTCACACACACAATAACACAAATATTCACACTCTAAGGGCCACCAGTTCACATCTAGCATGCATGTTTTTGTAATGTGGGAGGAAACCGGAGCAGCCGGAGAAAACCCGCATGAACACAAGGAGAGCATGCAGATTCCACATTGCACACAAATATCCTGAGATGGGTTCGAACCCAGGTTGCTCTTGCTGTGAGATGGCACTACTCACTGCATTACTGTGCTGCTACAGCAATAATAATAATAATAACTACATTATATATGCAAGGAGCAATCAAGTAATTTCAAGTAATGTTGTAGCTGTTTTTCAGACTTTGACAGCCGCGCTTATATTTTACAGCAGAACCAATGTTCAGATTGAATTTTCTATGACGCACATTTTCAAGATATGGGCTAAAATAGCACAAGATATGAGGTGATAAGACACATCTGTCTTTCTTGACTGCCCATTGACTTGTAGCACGAATAACCTGCAGTTTTGTCCGCACAAATCTTAGGAGAAAAAAAATAATTATAAAATTCCAAGTCCAGTGACACCTTCTGTTTGGTGTGTAAATCATAATAATAATAATAATAATAATAATTGTGTGTGTGTGGGTGTGCCTATGTATGCATGCATGTATGTGTGTGGGTAAGTGAGTGGGTGTGCCTGGGTTCATGTGTGTGCGTGTGTAATGTGCTCACATTGATAATACACCCTGAGGCAAGATATATGGAGCACATGATTCAATGGGGATAAGACTCAGGTGTACAGTCATATTGATTTAGCACACATACACATTTAAATCAGTGTGTTTTTATACTAAAAAATAAACTACAAAACTCAGGTAATTTCTTGTTCAGCACAAGCTTCCGGTTCTACCTCCAGCCAGATGCACTCACTATCAGCTAGTAAACTTGTTCATGTACAATTAATGTGCTTGTTCCTCTTTTTCTTAAACGGATTTCTTAAAACCATGTTTACAGTCAATATGTTTCCTACCATATGTCTCCGACATTGTGGAAGTACGCGGCACGTGTACATGGCGATTCACATTTATACTTTTTGCAGAAGCATTTATCTTCGATGAGTTGTGAATGAGGCAGAATAAAGTGCATGCATGTATGAAATTATATGCTGGCCCACAGCACTCCATTTTATTTGTGACAAGCATACTTAGGCAGAATGAAACAGTCTATCTGACTGAAATACAGTGTGTCGGACTGATAGACAGCCTAACTGAGTGACAGTATAACTGACTGAGAGTAAGTATACCTGATAGAAGACAGACTAACCAACTGAGATAAGGCATAACTGACTGAGTGACAGTATAACTGACTGAGAGTAAGTATACCTGATAGAAAGACAGACTAACCAACTGAGATAAGGCATAACTGAATGAGTGACAGTATAACGTACTGACTGACAGTATTACTGACTAACTGACAGTATAAATCACTAACTGAAAGTATAACTGAGTGACAGTATAACTGACTGAGAGTACGTATACCTGATAGAAAGACAGACTAACCAACTGAGATAAGGCATAACTGACTGAGTGACAGTATAAATCACTAACTGAAAGTGTAACTGACTGACAGTATAAATGACTGACAGTATAAATGACTGACAGTATAACTGACGGAGTGACAGTATAACTGACTAACTGACATTATAACTGACTGACTGACAGTATAACTTACTGATAATATAAATGACTAACAGTATAAATGAGTGAGTAACAGTATAAATGACTGACAGTATAACTGACTGATAATATAACTGACTGACAGTATAACTGACTGACTGACAGTATAACTGACTAACTGACAGTATAACTGACTGATAATATAACTGACTAACAGTATAAATGACTAACTGAGAGTATAACTGACTCATAATATAACTGACTGACAGTATAACTGACTGAGTGACAGTATAACTGACTGATAATATAACTGACTGATAGTATAACTGAGTGAATGACAGTATAACGGACTAACTGACAGTATAACTGACTGTCTGACAGTATAAATCACTGATTAAAAATATAACTGACTGAGATACAGAATAACTGGCTGACTGAAAATATAACAGACTGGCAGTATCACTGACTCAGTGTCAGTATAACTGGCTGGATATTAGTTTGCGTTTGATTACACCATTAGATTATACGTGTGAATGTTCTCTTTGCATTTGAAAATGATTTGGTCAGCTTTAATGATAGAGAAAACATCACAAACTTACTTTAAATAAATCTCCAACTTTCAGCCAAATTACACGTTGTCACATATTTTGCAATGAGCAAATTACACCTTTCGTACTTACACGACACCAAGTAACTATTAAAGGTGTTTTGCTTTAAAAGGAGTAGTAAACCACACAGTGTGCCCTATAGGGGGAAAAGTGAAATTTTATGATGAAAGCTCTATGTCTGCTGAGACGTTTTTCATGGTCTTCATGCTGTGATTCAGAAGTGTGCACTGGTGTGTGTATGTCACTCTAATCGACGTAGATATGGGGACATGAGCAGACATTATGATTCCCAGAAGTTTAAAATGTCCACATCATTGATCTCCTTGACTATATGCAGCTAAATGACAAATCATGGCCTAGCTATGAGGACACCGAGGTCTGGACCTCGGTTGTTTTTTTTTATATTTTTCCCCGTCTCACACTTTTCTGAGGCATGCGGTTTTGACAGACTTTGGTCTGAATATTTTCGCTGGATCTGGCAACCCTGCAATTAGTTTGCCAGTAGAATTGTCAATCTGCTCTCGCAAAGGCATTTCAATTACTAACCGTCTTTAAGCGCTTGATGAGATGTATGTCACGCGTATATTATAGATAGCTGCTATGGCATAAATGTGAGGGCTTTGTGTAGGCAAATTGAAGTTTTAGTAAGAAAGGTGTGTGTAGCATTGCTATTTAAAACACATTCAACAGTTTTAGAACAGCGTGGTTTAACAAGGGCCGGTCTTCATGGTATTCCATGAATCTGTAAAAAATAAAACGTTTCCTGACTATTGATTATTACACATTTGGTACTCAAAGTCCTCTGTATTTATGTTTTTGACAGATTTATATTATGTGGTACTTAGCCCTAGTGATGCTACCCTGTAAGTGCTACCTACTTAGTGTGTATTTACTGGTGTAATTCCCAAAATACAAATTAAATGTATCACAAGTTAACACATGATGAAACTGAATAATTCTAAATGCTTTTAGTAGATACATAATTTATAATAACATAATTTTTGTTATTTTAAATAACTTGTTAAAAATAAGCAAGAAAGAAGAGAAAGCAGTTGAGAGAGAGAGAGAGAGAGAGAGAGAGAGAGAGAGATGGTTAAAGAAAGGAAAGGAAGCAAACAAGAAAAAGAGGAAGAACTTATTAAGCGCTTTGAAGATGACCTGCCACATCTAGATGAAGCTGAACAAGAAATTCTGAGATGAAAACACAAGTTTTAAAGACACAGCATAGACACAGATGCTGTTCCCGCTACTGCACTTGAAAAAACACTGACTTGAAATTTTTCCCTAATATCAAGAGAGTACTCCAAAACTTTCCCACACTTCCTGTCACAACATCATCACGTGAGAGGTCATTTATAGCCTTATACAGGCTTAAGACCTGGACGCAGTATGAATAATGAGAGGCTTACGTTACTTGCTATGTTGCATATTCACGGAAACATCTGCATCTGGACATCTGGGCACTACTGTATTCCCAAAAAGTTCGGACAAAGTACAAACTGTGAATAAAAACGGAATTCAATAATTTACAAATCTCAAAAATATAATATTGTATTTCTAATAGAACACAGACAACATAACAAATGTTGAGACATGCCAAATATTGGCTCATTTGAAATTTCTTGACAGCAACACATCTCAAAAAAAGTTGGGACGGGGCAGTAAGAGGCTGGAAAAGTTAAAGGTACAAAAAAGGAAGAGTTAGAGGACTAATTGGCAATAGATAATTAACATGACTGGGTATAAAAAGAGCATCATGGCATGGCTGAAGTAAAGATGGGAAGAGGATCACCAATCCCCCTAATTCTGCGTCGATATATAGTGAAGCGATCAGAAAGGAGTTCGACAGTGTAAAATTGCAAAGAGTTTGAACACATCATCATATACAGTGCATTATATCATATCTGGAAGAATCTCTGTGTGTAAGGGTCAAGGGAAGAAAACTATACTACATTGATATTCAGATTCAGAAATATATTAATTG
>JAOUQT010000015.1:5698062-5714445 GCA_025769995.1 Xyliphius kryptos | reverse complement strand
CATGCAAACTCCACCCAGATAGGGATTCAAACCAGGAATCCCCAGCGCTGAGAGGCGAATGTGCTAACCACTAAGCCTCCCTTAATTCTTAATTCTCTATTAGGGTTCTCATCTTTTTGGACTGTGGAAGGAAACCGGAGAACCCGAGGGAAACCCATGCAGACATGAGGTGAACATGGAAACCACCCGTGTCGATACATTATACAATTAAAATGCACCAGATTTTTATTTTCCTCGGTTATAATTAGCTAAGGGCGTCACAGTGGATTGGTGGTTAGCATGTTCGCCTCTCACCGCTCGGGATTCCCGGTTCAAATCCCTATCTGGGTAGAGTTTGGGTGATTGTGTGGTAGCTTAGTGGTTATGGAGTTGGGCTAGCAATCTAAGGGTTGTGGGTTCAAATCCCATGACACTGAAATTACCAATGTGGGTCGTTGGGCAAGACCCTTAACCCTCACTGCTTCAGGGATTCGGTATGTGACCCTGTGTTCTGATCCCAACCAAGTTGGGGCACTTGTAAGTCGCTTTGGATAATGTTTCCATGTTCTCCCCGTGTCCGCGTGGGTTCTTCGGTTTCCGCCCACAGTCTAAAAACATGGATTCAAGGGAAACTGAATGCTCTAAATTGTCCAGCGTGTGTGGCAGTGTGAGTAAGTGTGCACCTTGTCCTGGGTATTTCTACCCAGTGGGGACACCAATGACCCTCATAGAGGATTAAGTGGAAGATAATGAATGAATGAATGAATGAATAAGTCATGGGCAATGAAATACTTTGAGTGGATTGTGAACGGTACTGACTTTATATAAATGCATTCTTATTAGAACTGCAGGGAAACATATGGGGACAAGTGAAATGACCTTTAAGTCAGTGGCCCAACTTTCAAACATCGCACTATGGAGCGAGTGGGGTGCACACTGTGTGCATTAGTGATTCACCTTGCTCGTAATAAAATCAGTCAGGACAGACTGCCCCTCCCTGTCCGTCTCTCCCTGCGCGGCCTCTACGTTTTCCCAACGGCAGGGGTCGCCTGGAGTTTCCCATGGAGCCGCACCACACGGACTCTCCACCAGTCCAGCCACCTCTCCCTCTCTCAGCCACAAACAGCTACACCAAACTGCAGAATGGATGTCAGCGCCGCTTTTATAAACGACACTTACACACATTTCACTTTAGCGTCCCGTTTGGAGAGAGTGGTTGGCCGGTAAAAGTGAACTCAGTTTCCCAGTAGAAGTCAGTGCAGCGTCATTCTGTTGGGTTTTCACTCAGTGCAGAAAGCATTTACAATTTATTGAGAAGTGGAAAAAAAGAAACGCGAGCGGATGTGAAGAAAACAGCGTTTGAAGAGAGAGAGAGATAAGGACTCAACCCCCTTTTTTCATTCAATCGTTCTGTTTCTTTTTTGTTTGGTTTAACAATAGAGCGCGCGCGCAAGTGAGGGTGAGGGAGAGAGGGGGGAGAGAGAGAGAGGGAGAGAGAGCGAGGGGAGAGAGACTCGCAGACGCTGAACCTGTTTTCATGCCTTCAGTGGAGCGGAGCGGGCGATGGATGTGAGATTTTATCCTGCACCCCCTTCCAGCGTGGGCTCCTGCACGTTACCCCCCGACTCCAGCATCGCCTCACTGGACTATTACCACTGCAACAAGGTAACCCCCCGCGAGCTAACCCCACGCGCCGCTTCTCTGTTACGCACCGGCTCCACTTTCTTTCTCTTCAGGCTTTTCTAAACTGGTCGCGTGGATGCCGCGTCCACGTCGCGTGGAAGTTGAAGCGCCGTGCCGTGCCGCTTTTTTCCCGCCCCGTTTCGAGTCCGTGGTGCGTCCACGCGGGGTCAACACGAAGACACGCGTGTAAAACTTCGCTCGTGGGGTTTTTGGGAGCAGGCGGCCGTGGAACAGACGGCCAAAGCGGCGCGCGCGGCTTTCCATTGGCTACTTTGGTGGCACAACAAAAACAAGAACGCGTGGCTGAATCGCTTGACGTCGCGTCCCAGAGGAAGCTCCGAACCCGACGCCACGGGTTTCCACGAGCCGGGGACGCATCCTGCTCCATTCCCTCAATCTCTAATCCCTAATCCTGATCCACAGCCGCTCAGAATCCCACCGAGGCGCGCACCGGTTCCAGCAACCGGCCGGTCCTGCCTTGAAAGTTTCAGACCAGGTTTAAGCCCAAACTTTAACCCAGACCACGTGATCGATCTGCGTGGTAGATTTGGGGTGGAAGGTAGAACCGATTGACTCCAATTTATAGTGCGGTATATTCTTTTACGAGATAAATTCAAGTAATATATTGCTATAGCGCGTTTTACATCAGGATATTAAGTGTTAAAAACCGAACCCCCAAAGAACAAGTCAAAGCGAAAATGGAAAAAAACCTTATGTTGTGTTTTATTATTATTTTTTTTAGGAAGAAACGGTGAGAGAACCGAGGCTCAGCATCAACAGTGTAGGAAAGCCATGCACATATTGTGTGGAGATCAGGCGTCCGCATTCAACAATTGAAATAATACAAAAAAAGAATGAGGGACAGCAGGCATCTTATTAAGGAATAGTGCAAATTCTAATGAAATACTTTTTATATTTGATATTCCACCCAAACAAATCTTGGCATCTTATTAATGCAGGATATGTTTACCATGCAGAATGATTTATTTGTCTTATTTTGCATGTGTATTTATATATATGGCATGCAGTGACTTTCTTGCCAGCACAAAAGCATGCACTTAGTTTGTCGTTACTTCTTTCCCCTGTGAACGGCGCTGCTGTGACGTAGTGCCTGCTCCACGTGCTCGTAGAGTCCGGCTATTAATTACCGCGCCGCCTAATTAGCCGCGTGTCTCTCGGCCACTAATCAGATTGCGGGGTCGGTCAGCGGAAAACAACGCGGGATGACCGGAAAGCGACCAGGCGTGTTGGAGTGAAGCAGAAGATCAGATGTTTGTTTGAAGGCAGAGCAGGAGATCCGCGGTGTGGCGGTGTTCTGCAGCCTGCGTTCAGGCCCTGCGCGTCCAAACCAAACGCAACCCAATGCGCCAAAAAGTCTCAGATGAGAGTTAGTGTGTGCAAAGTGCGCGTTGCCCTAGGGCTCCTATAACGAGACTACCACACAATTGTGAGTTTGTTAAAGTGGATATTGTGGATGACTTTGTTTTCTATACACTGAGAGAAATAAGGTTCGAACACAAGTGTCACTCTAGGTTTAAGATTCAATCTAATGCCCTCCCCCCCCCCCCCCCCCCCCGGACTACTAATTGGACTATAGGTATACTTTTGGTATACATATAAACACATACATACGTAAATAGATACTATACACTACACAACATTTTAAACATATAGACAGGACATCGTTATCTTTACATTCAGTGGTTAGACCAGCAACAAACTGTACGCTATTGCTAATATAACACATCCATGTTTAGTACAAAATGAAACCATATATGAGGTTTGTCATTTTATGTAACCCGGTTTTAAAAAGTGCATTCAATAAAACTAATGCATTTCTAGATTATATTCTTTAATGTAGTGTTTATTCTAAAGTCTCGCCATAAGGATTTCAATGCACACATGTTCCGACATGTAGTACAAATCACATAAACTTGAATGTATTTTAATAGTTTATAATCATTGTAATCATTTTAAGGAATTAGTTGGCACTATATAGACAGTTTGTTAAAGTGGACTTTGTAGATGAGTTTGTGTTGACTGACAGAAATAAGGGTCGAATACAAGTCCATTCCGTCACTTCATGTTTAAGATAATATTCAATCTAATGTCTCCCAAGTATAATGTAATGTCTGTACTGAGAGAGGGAGAGAGAAGAGAGAGAGAAAGAATTGTATATCATTACTGACTCGGTCCAAAATTGCTTCCATACACTATACACCATTTTATATTATTATTACTTACAGTGGTTAGACTATCCATAAGCAAACTGTATGCTTCATATTGCAAATATATATGATATATTAAATCCATGCTCGCAACAAAATGGAACCATACTTAGGTTTTGTCATTTTTGGTACCCCTCTTTTTAAAAAAAAAAGTGCATTCAGTTTTTCTATTTGAATAATTTGTAATAACTGTAATCATTTTACAGAATTAGTTCGCACTACATAAACAAAGTTTGTTAAAGTGGATATTGTGGATGAGTTTGTTTCCTATACACTGACAAAAACAAGTGTAGTATAAAAGTCCATTCTGTCACTCATGTTTAAGATTCAATTTACTGTCTCCCCAGGGCTAATAACTGGCCTATAGGTATACTTATGAATGGCTAAAATGATATATACATACGTATATATAGCCTCAATATATATTCTCAAGCTGTATATAAAAGTACGTTTCAGAAAGCACAGCATCAGTGACTGCCCTTGCAATATACTCCTAACACAACACTTTTATTATTATTTAAACATCATATCTTATTTTTATTATTATTATTATTGTATTTAACATTTTTTAAAACTCTTGTCAGTAAGTGGATTACACCTGCTTCCAAACCATCTGCCTGATTTCAAATTTCCTAAAGAAACCAATCAAAGCTGGATTGTATTGGAAATTCATTCAGCAATTGTAATTACGAATAAGATGATTTTGAGTATTGACACTGAACCCTCATGAGGTGTCACTTCGAATTCCAGCCAAATGACAACATCGCATAAGCCTTGTTTGGGGACCACTAAACGTCCAACTGTTTTCTAATGGTCCAAGAATACAAAAGCAAATGCCCGTCTGACATGTACGTGATTTCATCATGGCTAAAATTGGCATCATAACTCAGTCTTCCTGTTTACGTTTAGAAATATTTAAGTTGAGAAAGCACTGAAATCGTGTGCACATTGACAGTTTTCCATTTAGGAAATGTAGCGCTGCACTAAACGTACAGATGTGTTTAACAATGGAAGCTATATAAAGTCTATACAAAGTACAGTTTCACATGAATAAAATGATGAACCCATTCTTTTTGCATGAATGCTGCTCTGGAATAGTTTGATGGTCCCTGATGATGTTTTGACATATGTGATGCAGTGTTGACTTGTCAGACATACTGGATTTTTTTTTAAATGGAACTGCAAAATGCAAGTGTGATTGATTTTTCACACTGGATACGAGTTAAAACGATTGATTATGCTGTTCTAACTGGCCGAGTCATGTTGTGTTAATTATCCCTGCTCCATGATGGTGACCCTGTGCTTGTGCAGTTTAATAATAATAACTAAGAGCGTGTATACACATCTGATTCAGAGTCTGATTCATGCACTGGACATTTGTTTGAAATCACTGCCACAAAGCAGTTATATTTAGACCCTCCCAAACTATGTGACCAATAAAACTGAGTACAGCAGATGGAATCCTGGATAAAAGGGAACAATGAAGAGAAAATTGCTGCAAAATAATGTAAGACTGCACTATAAGCAACTAAATGGATGAAAAGCCTTTGCCGTATGATTCACATAGTCTTGCTTTCCAGCCCTTAGTACTTCTCTTAAGCTTCCCCATCTCTTCTGCAAGTAACTCATAATTTGATGATGTGTGTTTATAGAAGTGTGTCGCAGAGTTTAGCTTGTGGCTTGAAACATATGGAAAAGATCAGCCAGAGAGGGTACAGTATGTCGATGCTGTATGCAGAAAAATGATCTTTTTTTTTTTTTTTTTTTTTTAAAAAAAAGGACATTATGCAGCAAATTTGAGGGGAAATGTCTGCCCTTTCAACCACAATGGCCTCTTTTATATAAGGTCTGCTATAATAAAGCAAATGTGCATCTGTGGCTGATGTACCATGCATCCTATAGGAGGTTGCTTGTGTGTTAATAAGCATAGAGACATTCAGAGGTAATCTGTGGTATCCCTTAAAACGGAAACGGTTCTGAAAAACTAGGCCAACCATGATGGGTGGCTCTCATTTCCTGTTGCTAGCATTGAATACACTAGCTGGTGTTTTTTTTACAGCTACAAATGAACTAGTGTAAATGACAGCTCAGGGTATTTAGTGAAGAGGAAACCCAACACTAGAAGGAGCAAGTGGGAACCTTATTTAAATTAGAGAACCTGTAACAGTGCTTCTCCTGCTGCATGTGAACGTTATGGGCATGCATTAATAAATGATGTGCTTTTTGTAAAAATTTTTTTTTACAGTTGTTATGTAAAAATACCCAACAAAACAATTTGTATCTGATTGGGTGTGGCATAACGGCCATGAAACACTAGATCAGCTATACGGTTACGTTTAGTATTCGGAACTATTAAACCATAGAGTTGTATATCGTTATTATCTCCAAAATTGCTACTATACATCTGAACAGTGTAGTGTACAGATAGTGTACAGATCTATACAATCTGCACACAAAAAATTGCAAAAATAACGCATATAATAGATCCATCATCACTACAAAGTGGTCGTATATACAAGATTTGTTATTTTATGTAACCTAGTTGTTCGATTTTAATAATGTCTAATTTAATAATGTCACAGAAATAGTTCACACTACACAGACCGACATACTACCTTACTAAAGCCACTTCTTCTTTTTCTTGGTTCATTTTCTGGGTGGGTGACCAGGGTCGTTTTTGATGTTTGTATGTTCTCCCCGATGACAAGAGTCTTTTCACTCTTTTTGCAGTGTGATCTCTGGAATAGGCTTCAGCACCCTGTGCACTCCTAATCAGGATAAGTGGCTTAGAAACAGCAGAGAAATTATGCAGCTAATAAAATCCATTAATAAAGCAGAACTGTAGTTTTATATGATGCTTTAGATGAATAATAAATCAACAAGATTTCAGAATCAGATATTTCTTTTGTAGTTGAAATCGCTGCTTAATTAATAAAGCTGATCTGTTTGATTTACTTTTATAAAAAAAAGAAAGGAGTGTCACTTAGCGCTAAGGTGGTGAGAGGGCTTGGTGTGACAGGGCAGAGGGGCTGGCAGGGATGGGTACTGGCAGTCTAGGATTTTCTATGTCTCTGTCACTCAGTCTTTACTGAGGACAATAACTCTTGATTTTATGATGGATGTTTTTTTTCAGTGACTGCACTAAATGGATCCAATACCTGATTCCTGTTACCACATTAAATATTGGCTAGTTTGAAAAAACTATTTTATTTTAGTAAATAGCGAGCTCAGTCACAAGTTCTCTCCAAATTTAAGATGAGCAAAAATGTAAAAGAATTGGTCGTAATCTGCAGAATGGTTCTACACATGCTCCATTTCATGTTTTGTAGAGGTAATTGCATTTTTTGCACTCTCTCTCTCCTTCTCTGTCTCTCTCTTGCTCACCCATGCACGGTCTCTATCTCATATGTGTGGGCGTATTGTTTGTTAAGCATACTCTCTATGCATTCCTCCAGTAAAGGCCATCTTTTCATAAATGCAGGTTTTGTCCAAAGAATATTTGCTGAATGCAATATGATTTGCATGTGGCCTCAGGCCTGTAAGAGGGAAAAAAAAAGAATTTGATAGTTTTATGAGAAAATGGGAAAATGGTTCACCCAACCACACTGCCTTCTTTATTGTAAAGATCTATAATACAAACATTTTAATTAAATGAGACAACATAGACAAACATAACTGTAATGTAATCAGCTCTGCCAGGTTCAGCTGTATCCATATAAATTGTGAGCCATACTGAACCAATTTTGGCCATTACCCCGTACATTCAAAACACCGAGTGGCAGTACAAAAGCTTTTTAAACATTTACTGCAAAGTAAAAAATCGAAACCCTATTTGACGATAGTATATACTTTATCGTGCAGTGCAATAAAACAGTACCATATGTTAAATACGCAGTCCTGTTTCATGTGATGTTGGACACGATTTAAAGAAGTTGTTAAACAGCTGCAAACTATGGGTCTTCTGTGTAATTACATACCTCGGCCTGACTGTCGAAACTAAATTTAAATTGCACAGGCCATTCTGTCCTATCTACCCAACATTACATACAAACATAAATATCTATATTGAGTCAAAATAGGCCAGAAAGTGGGTGGGGACAGGCACCGTTTTAGCATAGTAATAACTGTATGAGTCTTTGATACATATGAGGATTTAGAAACCCTATTAGCAGAGCTTTGCACATCATTCAGGCTGAATAAACTGTCTTTCTTTCGCTGTATTGCTTTTACTTGTGGACTTACGCAAACTAAAAATAACTTGTAGGAAGTGTACAGTTACTGAAAATGGCTAGCAAGTGTGGCGAATCAAACATCCAGCTTAAATAAGATATAACACCAAGGTCAGTAAAGAATATAAAGATATCCAGAATGCAAGGAGTCCATTCCCCTGATGTAAAAAAGCACTACTACCAATAATACTATTAGAAATAAATGATTAGTGTGTGCACATGTGAGCTTTTTTTGTTCGGCATGTTTGTGTGTGTGTAAGTGTGTACACATGTTCACGTAGTTAATATACCCTGAAGCAAGATTTGTGGAGCATATGATTCAATGGGTATGAGCCCCAGGTGTACAATTCTACTGATTTAATGTTGGTATGCAAAGTTCACTTGAATGCATGCGCGCACACAGAAATATAATCCATTTTCTGGGCTGTGATTGCTTTCTATCATCTACCTTTTTTTTCATCCAGAATGGCATTCTTTGTCTTTTAGATTTTCTACAGCCAACAATAAAAGTGCATCATTTCTCGTCCTTTTCTTTCACATTCATATCAGCCGTTTCAGCAAATGACCTGATCTTTGTATACAAATGCTTGTTCCTCTTTTCCCAAACCGATTTCCTACAACGGTGTTTACAGTCAATATGTTTTCCCCATGACTCAAGCATTGTAGAAATATGCAACATGGTTCCATATGCTTCTCCTCATTTGGGAGATGCTTTTATCCTTATGGACTCACCATTGAATCAGTGGGCAATCTCGTTCCGAGAGGATTTGTTAGGGCACAGCGCCTTGTTTTTTATACCGAGTGTGTATTTAGGTTAAATACGATTGTGCAGAAAGGCAGTCTGACTAAGAAGAAGTCCTACAGATTGGGTTTAAGGCTGCAGCAAGGCATTTGTTCATTTTGCTGACTGCAGAAAAAAGCTTGTTATGCTCATCAAGCAAAGAGCTAAACCATGCATATCATAAAGCATGGAATGTGCCACCGGATAAAAATGCAGGGGTAGGGGAACAAAAACGATCAGCTCCGTTAGGAATATTTATGAGTTGGGAATGACAGTCATCAAAAGGTCCTAGTATGTGAGACATAATTAGGTTGGCCTCAAGAACGTTAGATAAAGCACTAGAAATACTTGTAAAATCTCGATCTCGAAGTTAAATTACATGTTGTCACTTATTTTGCAGCCAGCAAATTATACCTTTCATGCATATAAAAAAGGAAAGCGTAAAGGTATTTTGCTTCTAAACCAGTTGTAAACCACATACTGTGTGCAGCAGTGCAGTTTAAGGGAAATGTGAAATGTAACAATATGTTCTGTGCGCGCTGAGACCTTTCCCATGGTGTGCACGCTGCATGATTCAAAGCGGTGCACTAGTGTGTGTGTACGTGTTCATGTGTCTGTGTGTGTCCGTATCTGTTATTCTGCTCTGGTGTGAGATGTGGGGCCCTATCCTGACCTTATGGTTCATGGAAACCAAAGTGTCTACAGTATTGATCTCCTTCGATTTGCTTCAGCCAACTGACTAATGTAGCAATTCCTGACCGACTTTTTTCTTAACTGAATGGCATAAATCAGAAAAGGTTCAATTTATGTGGGAACAGAGTTATTTTTTGACAGACAAATGTGCAAAGCAGCAACGTAAATGTATACATAATATTCCTGTATGAACGCTGTTTTATAATGTTACTCAACTGTAACTACTCAAGCAGCATGTTTTTAAAAATGCAATGCCAATGTTTTGTAGATGTCTACAAACATTTTGTTTGGTAACTGATGAATTTCTTCAAAAATATTGGTCCAATTCATTTTTGCTTTCTGAAATCCCAATTACTGCTTATTAACTGATTTGAATTGTCCTTGCCATGAGCACAGGGACCCAAAAAATAGCTAAAAAGCACTTTGAACTAATAAATGACGATGAGTAATATTTATACAGCCAAAATAGCTCAAAAGGGTTTTTTAATTATACTTTTCTTTTCTTAATGTGGATAAACAATCATAAAATATTAAAATGAAAATGATATCTGCATGGTGTTCTAAGCCCTATTCGATAAATAGTGGGAATTTTGAAGGAATTTTCGACCTCATCTAAAGAAAAGTGTATATACAGCATAGACCCCCTTATTCATTTTTTTTTCAGGCCCAAAAAAAATCACATATATGTGTAGTAATTTAGTTCCTGTAGCTGCTATATCGTGAAGGCCTGTCAGTAGCAGCAGGAGTGCTAGCCTAGTGGTGCTCTAATTGGCCTTGGCAGAAAGACAGAGTTGGAGCTCTTGTGAGAGAGGCCTCGGCTATGAATGGCTGCTGGCTGGATGCTGAATAGAAAGCTGATTCACTAATGCACACTGTAAATAATAATGATGCTCATCCATGGGGACTTCTGTTAAAACATGCTGAAATAGCAGAGGGAAAAACGAAAAGACTTTAGTCGGAATGGATACCAAGACTTACAGAAAGTGTTGATCTTAAAGATTATATTAGAACCCAAAAGATCCAGGTGTTACAGGACTGAAATGCACTCTGTAATCAGAATGCATTCTGCTGTTTAATTAGCAGAAATCAGCTAATTAGTTAATGGTAAGTCTTGAGTGCTTGCAGCGTAGGGGCTTAATTTCTTAAGGTCAATAATCCTGTATGGGAAAAAAAAAAGTTCATTGACGCGACTTTCATCTGCATGAAGTTACACAAAGCCCAAATTGGAAATGGACCAAATTCAGATCCTGCAATGTTTTTAATTCAAAGAAGAAGAAAAAGGCCTATAATAATGTGACCTGAAAACGAACTTGTAAAGGCATCAAGTGAAAGACTTATTAGTTGAGGTCCCCTTCAATGTTCTAGGGCACTTTGATCAGGATCAGTCAGTCCTTGATGTGGGCCTGCATTTCCTACCCATCCGTGTTACAGCAACAGCGGTGCGCCATGGTGCTCTAACACACCCCCACCCACTTCAGGAAGTGGTGGTGGGTTCAGCAGTAGCTACCACCCCCCTTGCATCATATTTCTCCAGCTCCTCATTATATCAGTTGGGGGAGGGTAAACCTTGGCGCGTAAGGGAGTGTTTTTTTCTGGGGTGCATAATTTTTTCGAGGGCCTGCAGTGTCACTCAGTGAGGTGGAAAGATTAGAAGGCAGGATGGACAAGATATTAATGGGAGAAAGGTGGTTATTTTCTAGACCATATCATTTTTTTCAGTAGAATATAATGTCAATCAGTAAAGTGTAAACCAAAAATGAGTACTGACACCAGATGTTGCTATACTTTGACTGTCACTTGAAAGACAGAGGTTTATTGTTCTATTCTACCCAGCATGTTTCAGAACGCAGAACCTATAAAGCACTGAATGATGTCTTCTCTCTGTGGACATTTAAAAAGCAAAGGAGGCCTTAAGCGTTTCATATTTTGGGGAAACCATATGCAAAGCCATTAAATAAAAAGTGTTTATCTTTTATATTATTGCCAGTTTTTTCAAGAAAAAGATGTTGTTGTAAACTGGGCCCTCTTGTTTTAGACCCCGTAAATTTACTAGGTACAAAAATAATGAAAACTTAGTCTTACATCAGAGTGTTAAATCAGAAACTGCAAAAAATAAATGTTACCAAATGAGAAAACCATCAGCGCCAAAGTAAATGAATGTTTCTACAGGCAGTCTTCCTGTCTCATTTGCAGCAACTCAGTCATTCCATGTTAGCAGATTACGGATGGATGTGGGGGAAGGGTTCTGCTGTTTACAAATATAATTTACACAGAATTCATTCCACTGGGCTGGACACTTATAATGGTTTCAGGGTTTTCACAAAAAAAAAAACAGGTTTGACTGATTACTTTGTTCCAAGCAAAAATATGGATCCAAAGAAAATAAATAAAAAGCCCAGGTGACAATCTATATAATCCTATATGACATTCTATATCCTTTATAACACTATGAATATATAATTATGAATATTATGAATAACCTTTTTATGAATATATAATTAACACAGTGAAAAGTTGCTGTTAAGGAGACCTAATTTAAAATGGCGCTTTGCACACCAACCTATCTTGTGTTCATTTCCGTGATAGGTTGAGCCATTGTTTTGCACCTTGTAAATATGGCTTCTTGTGTAAGTTTGAAATAGGAAATATCTTTGTGGCATCAGAGCCTCAACCAAACAGGATGACATCTCACAGTTAGCACAGTGTCTTTGTCACCCACGTGTGTGTGGTTTTCAGTATTGCATTTTCTGGTCAGGAAGTGTTTAAACCCCTGTACAAATGTGCATGTGTGTGAGTGCCGGTGCACGCATGCGCATCATAAAGGTGATGAAAATAGATGGAGAGCATGTTTGGGGCCTAGTCTGGTTCTTAAATGGCCAAAGATGTGGACATAGTACCAGATAACTGAGGTTTCTAATGCCTTTCCCTGATTTATTGCACCCGTTGTTGCAGGCCTCTGTTAATCTATCTGTAGATTCGAGTAAGATTTTTTTTTTTAATTATATAAACATTGAAATAATATTGCATAAGCACAAGTGACATCTTCCCCTTATGAATATATAATTAAGCTCTTCTTATGAAATATATAAATATCAATTGCAACTTTTGCAAAAACTTACTGAAAGCTGTTGGTACCCTTAACACTATTTCTGTGATCGGTTGTTTTCTTCTGTGCTAATCATTGGTGTTTTTAGTTTTGCGCTCTTCTGATCAGGGACTTTTTAAAGGAAGCGTTACATAAATACAATGAAACTGCTTGCCATTTTTAGCCCACCCGCTTCAGTACAGACCTTTCTCATCTGTGGCTTTTCAAAGAGACTCACAAACTTTTAAGTTCATGCCTTTAAACCTTTTTAACTTTGCCCTTTTATTTTTGCTCACAGACGTTTTGTATTATTTTCTATTTTTATCATTTTAACCAACACCAACTTTTGTCAAAAACGAAACCTTGTAACCTTTTTGTAAAATGTAACTTTTTGCAATGGAGAGTATAGATTGTTCTTGGCACAGCTGCACTGAATTAAGTACTGAATGCAAAACTGAAATGTGTGTGCGCATATGTGAGTGTTTGCATATGTGTGTGTATGTTTGTATATGTTACATATGTGCAGGTGTTTTCATACACTGGTGCCTTTGACTTAATTCATTGATATTCTATGTTTATCCAACATGGAAAATCAGGATGTGAAACATATTTGTGCATATACTGTGCTTTAGTTGCGTTTTATCTTTTTAACAATGAAGAGAACATAACTGTACTCTAATACTTGTTTAAACTGGCAAATAATAGACTTACTGGAACGGTATGACATGTATATGTCTTCAAAATTTTGGCTTGCATTGGTTTGCAATGGGTTTACAGTATTAAAAACATATGCGCACTATATTTTCAAATACTAAATACTAAGTGTTTTGGCACGCTAGCATTTCAAAGGCATTGCATTTTTGGAACTTTAGCGACATGTGAATCCTTTAATGTTAGCGTAAAAAACGTATAAAATATTACCATTAAGGATTAGCTGACCTTGATGTTGAGCTATGTGGTGAAATTTTACAAGCTAACTGTATTTGCTTAGCATAATATGCAGCTCAAATAAAGGAGTAGTGCTTTTATCAGGAAATGAAAGGTTAAAGAGAAAAAAATATGCGCCTGAAGTGACAAAAACGGGACAATTTCATGCAGGTTTGACTTCCTGTAAAGTGGAAAAGTTAGACAGCCTGCAAGTCACTGATATTGGTATCAGTGTTGATTATCAGAACACTTGAACGGGAGAAATGGCAGAAACATGTGGAAACTGTTTTGACACTCACTCAAGTGTGCTTGACCTGAGGCTAACAGCTTGGGTTAACAGCTAATGCTAGTGGCTAATGCTGCACCAGCCACAGCATTTGCAAAGTTAGCTGAACTGTGACCAACAACTTTTCTCCACTGGGGTTTGAGGTACAGAAATGTCTATCTGGCACCTCATCTTCTAATATCAACTTCTGTTTTTTTAGGGTTTTTTTGAAGATAGAGTAAAGGCAAGAATGAAAGTGCTTTTGTAGCAAATTCAGAGATTATACACTAATTCTGAGAAGTCAAGGAACAACTGTGTAGATTCCATAGGGTGAGCAAGTGGATATGGGATAAATAAACATAGCGAGTAAGTGGTATGGATGGAGGGGAGGAATGCAGCGTCTGGCTTTATTGAGAAAGAGTGGTGTAGAGAGAGACTATGAGTTGGGTTGGGCAAACACAGGCAGTTGTCTTAGGTTCCTATGGCATGTCCTGAGCAAACAGTGGCAGAGTTGACTGGCTATAAGCCCAGCTTTGGATAGCCCAGGGGCCGCCAGCCCCCGGGGCCCTTACAGACACACACCCACACACACACACACACACAAAAAGAGGCAAAGGCATTTGTATGAGTCTGCAGTCTACACATTTGTATGTATAGTTCTTCAAACACCTAAAGTCCCCTGATTCATAGATTCTTGCAGACAGAAAAGTGCTTCTGTATTTTATTTCTTTTTAATCTGCTTTTCTACATTTAATTAAAATTTTAATTACAGCTAATGACTTATTTATGCAGGAAATATGCGTACTTTGACTTACCATTGTGCCTGATATAAGCTTCAATTAAAATCCTCTAGCCTTGCCATTAACTCACAATACTTTTTTTTTTTTTACGAATAAAGCTAAATATGCCAAAGCAATATAACCTGCTCTTACATCTGCACAATACAGCAGTGAAAATCATTATAGGATATTTCATGTCACGTTTTTTGGCTTCTGGTGCTAGTCACCCCAACAGATTAAAAATTAAAATCCCCTTTCTGCTTCAAAGGACAGTTTACACTATTATTGCACTGTTTACTAAATGACTGTCCTATCAATGTGTGAACTTTGAGCTGTACAGGGGACCCTCCCAGCCACAAGCATCACACCTTGAGTTTTCTGGAACATTTGCAAATGCAGAAGTATACAATTAGTTACAAAATTAAATAAAAAAAGAAATAAAAGCACTTTTTGTTGGATTTATATGATGGTCTCTGATCTTATTCATTTAGATTTTGCCTTTAATGGCAAAAAACACAGCATTCTATATAAATGTGAAGTTGTTTTTCAGGATTTGATTGATGTGTTAGAAGAATATATGAGAATAAGTCTGTTTTGTGCCTTCTCTCATTATTCCTCCTTGTAGGGATCAGATTATGAATCTCATTCAGTTGAAGGTTGAAGACATGGTATATGGTTAGGGTTGGGTTTAAAGTAGTTATGGTTAGGATTAGTTAAGTCTCTGTGAAAAGAATGGAGGTCTGTGTATGTTTTCCAAACGCATGAAAACAAAACTCTTTTTCTTCTCTCTTTCTTTTGCTCTGTGTGAGTGATTGTGTGTGTGCGTGCATGTGTGTGTGTGTAGTGTGTATGTACTGGTTAGGAATGTGATGTGTTGCTGTAGCAGAGATAATGTACGATCACAGTGCAAACAGAGAGCTCTCTCATTCCAGCTCACTCCTAATCACTCCTAATCTTTGACACAAAGACAGTGGAATCTGTCCTTTCTCTTGCGCTCACTTGGTCTTACTTTCTTTCTGTCTATCTTTCACTCCTGTGTGTGAATGTCGGATGTAGCAGGGACATGTGGGTTGCAGTTGGTAATCACATACAGCATGGAGCAACTATGGCAAAAGAACTAACAGCTGTCTTTATCAGACAGCATGCATGCTGGGAAAGCCATTTAGTACAGTTTCACTCAATTGCCCGCGAGACGTGTTTTTGTTAGCACTGAAAAAGGTGCGGAGGAAGACATTTTTCTGTGATTCACACAGTCCAGTTGGTGATATTGCATGCTGTGTGTAAGTAGTTATGACAGTTGTCACTTATCTTTTGCCCAAAACGATAAGTGACAGTATACAGTATATGAAGAGAATGCTTATGAAAAGTATAAACCTACTACCAAGAGCATATTGTCTAATCTCATCTTGCAAATTAGCAAATGTGTGTGTGTGTGTGTGAGTGTTAGAAGGAAAATTTGCTTTGTTTGCATGGAATCTCACTAGTGGCAAATACTCTGAGATTTTAGCAAGCAATTCCCATGTGGAAATTTCATTTCCTATTCTGATAAAATGAACCAGCACAACACAATTGGGCAGGTGCATTGGCCATAAGTCTTTGTTAATGTACACTGCTCAAAAAAATAAAGGGAACACTTAAACAACACAATGTAACTCAGAGTAAACCACACTTCTGTGAAACCAACCTGTCCAGTTAGGAAGCAACACTGATTGTGAATCACTTTCACTTGCTGTT
>JAOUQT010000015.1:5686225-5697962 GCA_025769995.1 Xyliphius kryptos | reverse complement strand
TCCTCTTAATCCACACGGGGTCATGGGCCAGCTGGTGCTCACCAGCCAATCCATCATAGGACACACACACCAATTAACCTAGCATGCATGTCTTGAATGCAGGAGGTAACCAAACACCTGGAAAACTACTACAATTTGATCAAAAAAATATTACACCAGTCTCTGACTCTATATTTTGAATATGGATGTCTTCTTGAGTTTTCTTCCATTACTATTTCTAACATGTTTTTAATATGAAAAACCAAAAAATATTGCTTTCACTGTCCACGTAAATCATGACTTTATACATCATCTTTAAAATGGATGTCTACACTGTCTGGTGGGGGATTAAAGAAACTGCCTCTCTATCTAGTTACATCACAGCAGCACCATGAATTGCATGTCATTATGTGATTCCTTTCCGAATTATGTGTAGCTGTAGTAAAATGTTAAGCATAAAAATATAAAGCTTAATCAATCTGCCCAAGCGTCACGGTACCATCCTATAAGCATAAAATATGCTGGAAGCCATTAAAACAAACCTTTCTAAATGTCCTAGTTTAAGGATTCAGCAGCTGGACATGATTGCAGTCATATGGTTGGTCATTGCTCGAATTCCGATATGTTATTTTTCAGATTTTTAGAATAAACATACACATTTTTGTCTGGATATATCAATTTACAAGAAAAGACACATTTTTTTATTTTAGTCTATCCAAGTAGTTCAGCAAATAAAATAATACTTGTTTTTATGATTTGTATTTAAAAGCAAGGACCGAATAATGTCCGGTTGTTTCAGATTTGTGACTGACCCTATTTTAAAAAGCCCCAGAATGTCATTCATTCGTTCAATCATTTTCTTTTCCACTTAATTCACATGGGGGTTGCGGAACAAAATTTGAGGGCAAGAACAACTCTAGACAGGGAGCCAATCCATTGTAGGACGCGCGCACACACAGTCACATACATATTCACACACCTACAGGCAATTTTGAGACACTATTCAGCCTAACACGCATGTGTTTGGAATACGGGAGGTAACCGGAGAACCCGGATAAAACCTGCGTGAACACGGGGAGAACATGCAAACTCCAGAAATTTCTCGAGTCACCCCACCCCGGGGCTCAAACCTAGGTTGTACTTGCTGTGCATTATGATATGGCAAATTCTATACCTGATTCTATATACTGTTTTAGTATTATTGTTGAGAATATAATAGTAATCAAATAAATATTGTGTGTGAAACGTTTTCAGCTGAAGCGTTTACTTCCCAGATGCAGCTCTGCAGAGAAATGCAGGGTGTAATATAGGTTTACTTGCTTATATGTCACTGTGTGAGAGTACATGAGTAAATCAATAATGAATGCTGTAAAAACCAGAGAGGACTTCCACCACGCCTGTACATACTGAGACATACAGCGGTGTGTGTCAGCAAGTGAGCTTCAAAATTAAACATTAATTTCAGCTGGAAGGTGTAAAATCCAAGACGAGACCTTACACCATCAACCCTGGCTGTCGGTCTAATTCCAGTAGAAAACAGCCATCGTGAAATGCTTTTGTAGCTCTGTGTAGTGGGGCAGAGTGGAAACTGTTAACTCAGCTAGTGAAACCAGCTTGTAGGTAACTCACTTCCGTACAAGGATATGAATTTAAATTAGCTGTGCATTAATACTTCAAAATCTATTGTTTTATGTATATTGTATGGTTATAGATAATTAACACATTTTATATACTTATATAATCGAAGCCAGGGTTGCGGGGAAGCCAGTACCTAGCTAGCAGCACAAGTTGCAAGACAGGAAGAACCCTTGAAACGGGCACCACACCATTGTAGCCCACACAGTAAGGGGAATTTAGAGAAACCAATTAGTCTCACGCATGTCTTTGGACTGTAGGAGGAAACCAGAGCATCCGAACATGGAAAAAACTCCACACAGATAGGACCCTGGATGCCCAACCTAGAAATTGAGCCAAGGACAATCTTGCTGTGAGGCATCAGTAATAACGACTTTGTGCCCATGCCACCATAATGATTATTACAATACTTTATGTAGTAACTTTGTTAATCCCTTACAAATGAGCACATCAAACTATGTGTTGATAAATAAATAAAATAAGTTAGATAATGAGATATATATCAGGCTCTTAACAATTGCAAAATGACAATTATGTAAGGCAAAGAATTACACCAAGATGCACTATATGCACAAATCCAGAGGCGGATAGGGAGTGATTTCTACAGCAATCGTAATAAACAGCAAGGTTATATAACATACAAAATTTTCATTTTTCTGGCTTTTTGGGGTTCATTTATTTAATATGTGTTATTTTGTAAAATATGCATTTAGTCTGTCTGTTTTCAGTTACAACAGCATTCGCGAACAAAGACTAATAATCCTGCACATGAATTCACATCCATTACCCCATGACCATATTTCACAAGCGCCTTCTAAATCACTGCTGATGATGTGCTATTGATGCATATGCGCAGCAGGCTACGGGGGGCGTTTCACTCTGTGTAATCACCTGACATGTCTGTGTCTGATAGATTTAATTAACGTCATTGCATTAGTCTGCCGTCTGGGCTAGAAAGAAATCAGTCACAGACATGTCGCCATATTGGTGTTGCTCTTGTTCATGGATCCACAAAAGTCCAAAAAAATCACCTTATCCAGTTTGTTATAACAGCAAGTTCTCTGTTATTGATGTAAATTGATAATGAGTAAATTGTATATAGATGTCTTGTCTTTTTTTTTTTAAATCATGCAGACACTGCTAGTCCATTTATTCCAGATGTTGTGCTTATATACACTATATGCAGAGATTAAGTTACATATATATATTTGTAATCTAGTTCATGTAGCTGCTGTTTTGTAAAGGCTTGTTACTAGCAGTGGGAGTGCTAGCCCAGTGTTACGCTAATTGGCCTTGGCAGAGAGACAGAATTGGAGCTCTTGTGAGCAGGGGTCTGGGTTTTGAAAGGCTGCTGGCTGGATGCTGAATAGTGATTCACTAATGCACACTGTAAATAATAATGATTCCCCCTCATTGGGAAAAGAGCACTATGGGCTTCTGTTGAAATGTGCTGAAATAGCAGAGGTATAAAGAAAAGGCTTTTCATCTGTACAGATGTAGAGAAAAGATCTCACAGCTCATAATATAGTGTAGTATCTACTGGTGCTGTGAGACCAAACTACCTGTCTATATGTAGAATAGATACTTTCTTGGTAGCTGGCAAGCATTCTGTTGGTTGTCTGTGAATCTGTATGCTGATGTTGTAAAGGGTTTCCTGCCAAACTTAATGACCTTGCGAATTTTAGTATGGAGTAAAAAAATTTGACCAGTCTAGTGTCATTCAGCGTCACATTCTTTCGAGTAAACAGTAAGAAATGAGATTAGAAATGTGCAGACTAATGTACATTATAGACATTTCGCCAACTCTGCAACAAGTAGCACTGCTAAGATAGCCAGCGACGTTTATTCTGATGATATTATTATATTATAGTCCTGTCAGCTTTCACTTGTTTTCATTGGAGCTCTGTAATTAAAGATTAGTTGAAACAGAGCCAAATGAGCACTCACTTACTTTCCAATGAAACACAAGCTGAGAATATTAATCCTTTGCAACATTTGGACAGTTGCAACAAACAGTCAAGCACTGATTTTTTTGTTTTTTTTGTATAGTTTATTGCCCCTTAATACAGAATGCTGCACATTAATACCCAACTTATACACTTTCTGATGCTGTGCGTAGGAAGAAAGTGGAAGAAATCAATAGTTTTCTGTCTTTTTTATAATAATTACATTATTTATAAGAGATTTTTAATGGAAACCATAAAGCCTAGTTTCCTATGAGTTTGAATACAAGTATAATATCAATGTAAAGATAGATTGATTATTAATCCTAATCCGAGGAAAAAAGAGACGGCATCTAAAATATAGTCTATTAAATGAGGTATTCTTAGTGTTTCAGGGCACTTTGATCAGGATCTATCTATCCTTCCTGTGGGACCTTCATACATTTGCTACTCATTGGCCTTACAGCTACGTTGGTGTGCTGTGGCGCTCTAACACACCTCCACCCACTCCAGGAAGTGGTGGGGGGTTCAGAAGTAGTTACTACAGAACCCCCACTCCACCCAACCCCCCTCCATCTCCATTCGCATCATATTTCCTCTGCTCCTCATTATATCAGTGGGGGAAGGTGAACCTCAGAGGGTAGGGGATTGTTTTTTTTTTTTTTTTAATTTTGTGGGGCCTGCGATGTCAATCAGTGGGCTAGAAACCTAATAGGAAGGAATGGAGGGTTATAGATGGGAGGGTGTGACAGATATTTTCTGCGGCACATTATTTTTCAGACGACTATAATGTCAATCAGTGGTGTGGAAACCTAAAATGAGCCCTGCCTCCAGATGTTGCCACACTCCGACTGTCACATTAAAGACAGAGGTTTATTGTTCTAGTCCAGCCAGCGTAGTTGAGAACTCAGAACCCATAAACTGCTGACTGATGCCTCCTCTCGCTGTATAGGGATACAAAGCTAAAGAATCCTTAACTGTTTTTCCTTCTCGGCAGAATTCTATGCAAATCTCCTTGTTTAGTAATAATGCCAGATTTGTTGTATTCCATTTTGTGGTATTTAAAACCTGCAGTATATCAGATGTGAGGAATGAGCACACAGCATTTCAAAATGGTAGTACTTTGCATTGCATTGGATTGTCTGGTACATGAGGCTGAGTTTAAAATGGGAAAGAAATTGTGGCAGCAGAGCCTCAACCAAACAGGACGGCATCTCACAATTAGCACAGTTTCTTTGTCACCCGCATGCATGTGGCTTTCAGTTCTGCACTTCTTGGTCAGGAAGTGTTTTAACCCCTGCACAAGTGTTTGTGTGTGTGTGAGAGAGAGAGAGAGAGAGAGAGAAAGTGCTGGAGCTTCTGTAATTCAAGAAGAATGGGCACTGGCGATATTGACTTAGTATCATAGTTTTTCAATGGGCGTTCTTTGATTTACAGCTATTCCTGTTTTACGATTATAAGCCTCTAGTTGTTACAGGACGACTCCACAAGGCCCCTATGGCATATAGATAAAGATAATTATTAATGCATGTAATCCGGATAAAGCTATGCAAGTGATAAATATTTATCCAAAATGGGCAGCATTTAACAAGATATTGGCATCAGTACCAGACTTGGGTAAAAATAGATTTTTAGGGGTATAGGGGTAAGGTTAGTGTGTGTGGGGTTTGTGACTGTGAATACTCAAATTATCATGACATCTATTGCTGGTGTGTTTTCTTCCCAGCAAATGATTGGTGTTGTCAGAATTCTGCAGTTGTAATGAGGGACTTTTTGAAGGAAGCATTACATAAATTTAATGAAACTGTGTGCCTTGTTTTTAGCCCACCCCCGTGCAGACCTTTGCTCATTTGCGGTTTTTCAGTGAGACGTGCAAATCTTACGCTGAAGCATTTGTTTGAACTTAAGGTTTTTGTTTTTTTGTGCATTTTTGTTCTGCATTGTCTATTTTTTTAATGTTTTCCATTTTAACCAAGGGCTCACACTCTTCTGTGCTGAGAAAATAAAATAAAAGTCTGGAAACAATGTAAACTCTTGAGTACAATGTAACGTTTCAGCAAGTAGAAGGAATACATTGTTCTGGAAATGTGTGCAATGAAGTAATGGTTTAAAAACAGAGCAAAAGAATGCTTGCTCTTGTTTATATTACCGTTTGAACTAAAAGTGGGATTAAAAGTGCTGTTATTAAAATGGATTCATTAAATCGATGATAACTATGTAATAATGCCTTGTTTGTGTGTTTTCAGTTTGATGTGCATGAACTTTATGACTGGAATGTATGCTTTGATTTTGCTAGCACAAACAGGGTTGAGTTTTAGATGTTTATCATCGGGGTTTCAGTTTTATTTGTGTCCGAAGACTATTGTGTTAACCTTGTAATGGTTTATAAAGTGAGGCCCTAGATTACCGGTGCTTTTAGCATGGAAATGCAGCGTGCAGTATTAGCATGAAGTAATAGCTGATTTTGATATGCTGGAGTTATTTATGTAGCCTGTTGTCATCACGTAACCTAATAGAATGTAGATGAAGAGTGCGAAATGGACTCTCATCGTCCTCTTTTATCACAAAATAAACCGTCGAAGAGAGGAAAGTGAGTGTAGTGTAACAAAAAAGAGAGACAATTTCATGCAGGTTTGACTTTCTGTAATGTGGAGTATTTGACATGGGCCGAAAGTAGCAGATAGACTATCTGTGTTTTCCATTATCAAAACGCTGGACTTGTGGAACGTGAGGGACATGTGGAAGTGTTTGGACACGTACATGAGAGAGCTTGACCTAAGGTAGAACTACTGGCCGAACAGGGACATCCATAATGTTTGTAAGTTGTGATGACCAACAACTTTCACCCATTGAGCTCGAAGTACCAAAAAAGAGTTACAGAGTGGCATCAGCTCTTAATGTTATCAGCTTTTGTGGCTTTTCAAGAGGAATACAGTTTCAGGTTCATGAGAACAAATACAGTGCTTGAGTGTCTTCATGGCATTTGAGAAGAGGAAAGACAGCTATGCAGATTCTATAGGTTAAGAAGACGTATATGGGATAAATATACAGAGCGAACAAGTGGTATGGACAGGGGAGTGGAATGTACTGTTGGATTTTATTGAAAGAAAAGAGAGAGAGAGAGAGAGAGGGCAGGGTTGGGCAAACACAGGCAGTTGTCTTAGATTCCTATGGTACGTCCTGAGCAAATAGTGGCAGAGCCGACTGGCTTTAAGCCTAGCTTAGAATTGCCTGGGGCCTTTAGGAGGGACGGCCACACGCAAATGAATGCTGAATTGACTAAAAACGTTTTTAGAATCCATCGCACAATATATTTGTCATTTGACTCAGATACTGCATACACCTGAAAAAGCATGTTCAGTCTGTATGTATAAATTATTAAAGAATCCATAATATTAACCAAGTACAGCCAGGAACACTCTAGAAACAGGGGTTTGACTCCCCAGGGCTGCAAAACTTACAAGAGATAAGGATGCACAGCTTAACCCTATCCCAGGGAGCACATTTGTGCAGCCATTCATAGAAAAGCAATGACATTTCTGCCAAAAGGTTCCCACATGTGTACCAAGTACTTTTTTACCAAGTATCGTGTTAATTCATGTTTATTAAATATATATAATCTGCTTTGTCATTTCTGAAACATTTTTTATTTTGTCATCGCACTGTATTGCTCATGTCACGTTTCATTTTTTTTGACTGCTGCTGATTAACCGTGAGACTGTAAAAAGAAAATCCCCGTTGCACAATTATTGCCCTGTTTACAGATGACTGTCCTGCCGATGTGTGAACTTTGAGCCCTACGGGGATCCTCCCTATCAACACTCACTGCACCTTGAATTTCCTGGATGCCGCCTGCTATTTATGTTCATATTCAGAGTGATGAATCTATCACAGTTGTACTGTAAATCACAACACCGTTACTTTGTGTCTGCAATGTCTAGGCAAGTCATGAAAGAATGGTGTGTGTAGTTGTAATAAAAGCCATAGGTTCTGCTGTAGTTTTGGTCACATAACGGCTGTAGCACTGTTGTTGTGTATGTGTGTGTATTGGTATGTGTATTAGTGAGGAATGCGATGTGTTTTTGTAGCAGAGATAATGTACGATCAGAGTGCAAACAGAGCACTCTCTCATTCCAGTTCGCTCCTAATCACTCCTAATCTCTGACACAAAGACACTCGAATCTGTCCTCTCTCTCTCTCTCTCTCTCTTTCTCTCTCTCTCACTGTCTCTTTCTCTCCCTCTTTGTCTCTCTCTTTCCCATGTGTGAATGGCAGGATGTTGGGGTACATGTGGGTTGATAATAACATAGAGCATAGAGGCACTATGTCATAGGAACTGACAGCTGTCTTTATCATACACTCGGCACCCTGGGAAAGCAATTTAGTGCCGTTTTATACAGTTTCACTCAATTGCCCAGTAGACGTGTTTCACATCAGTAGTGAAAGAGGGTGCGGTGGAAGATATTTTCCAGCAATTATTAGATTCGCACAACACTGTGTGTATATGATGATGCCTATAGTTGATGTTGGAAAAGCCTTTAGAAAAGCAGGCGGTTTTGACCTAATGTGTTATCTGGGTTATATGGAAAACACTTGTTGCTTATCTGTTAAAGGTGTCAAATAAGACCAATGTTTTAGTATTAGCATTGAGCATGTGGCTTATAGTAGTTCAGTAGTTCCCAACCAGTAATAATTTATGTTCAATGTTATGTTTAATGTGAGTTTAATACGCTGACCGATAACTGGATTAGGAATGCCTGGCTAATAACAAGCTGGTCGAACTTAATATCGCGGAAGGTCTTCCATATGTAAGTTGACTAGCCTCACTAGTTTAACGCTTGACTATCGAATCAACTACATATGACCGCCAATGTGTGACCTTTTTTGGAGCTTGTTGATGGTTCCTCCACATTTTGTACATCCATGATACATAATGCAGCTTTTGCAGAAACACTCGCATCGCACCTATCTGTCTACAGTTGATGAATTTGCGCGGTATACCCATAGCCAGGGACGGAGCTGGACATTTTAAACAGCCCGGGCTTAGCCCATGGCCAGAGCCAAACATTCTAAACATCGTCTCACTGGTGTAGATTCACTGTTGTTGTTCACCAGCACTCGATGGTGCTGACTTTGTCGAAGGTGATCTACTTTCTGAGACTGACAGCTATGATTCATTCCTCTTCAAAAACTTTCTTATGTCCATGTTTATTATTAACCACTGCTTGCTAAATCTTGCTTAATGACATGAACGACTGACAAGATTGCCAGGTCTAGTGTTTGTCAGAAATCCGGACAAAAGAACCATCTAAAACAATTTGCACGATTGTTTTAAATCTTTTATTAATATAAATTAGAGGGAGATACATTTTTAAACACTGTTTTTACCAAATTTTAATGTTTATCCTTTTTTTATTTTAGTATCTGTAAACGGGTTCGCTCTGCTCCTGCACTATACAGGTCAACACTACTTATTAGATCAGAATGTGACGTAACCACCAAGTATAGCATCATGTGGCACGTTCCTAATCCAGTAATCCAGGAATCAATTAGAGTAAAAGAAATGAATGCATGGAAATGCTAAATTGTCATTCTAGGTGAATTGGAGAAGCTAAATTGTCCGGCCCTAAGCCCGAAAGAGTGACGGTTGCATCAGGAAGGGCATCTGGTGTAAAACATGTGCCAGATCCAAATGCAAGGGGCTTGCTGTGGCGACCCCTGGTGATAGGGCAAAAGCTGAAAGATGAAAAAAAGAGGATATCATCAACATACATGAGTGCAAAGGTCCTGGTACTTGTATGGCAAAATACCTCAAGGTTTATAAAAGACAAAAATAAGTTTGAGATCCACTGTATAACTTACTGAAGACTTTCAAGATGAAACCTTGAGTTAATATAACAGCTCTGCTTTGTTCTAATATAGAAAATATTCATATATGAATATAGTTAGTCAGGTTTTTATGACATAATCCAAGTTGTGTCTATGCTTTAAAAACAATTCACTTTGGATAAAGACTTGTTCAATCAAGCTCTGTTCTCTACGCCATTATTACTGTACATTCAGACATGCTGCTACAATGGAATAACTCTGCAGCCTGTGTTTTGAACAAACCTCTGTCCTCTTGTTGCTGGTTTTCCTCCCAGACCTATGACCCGAACAAAAACGATAAAATGTTTGTTTTTCCAAGTGCGGTTACAGCTCTCGGGCACCGCAGGGTAAACTTCAAATTACAAGAGCCAGGCAAAAGTGGTCTGGCTACTGCTGATTTCCGGACTCGACCAGGGCCTCTTCTTTTGTTTTATTTAGTTTTTAGATACAAGAGCTGAACCAACAGTCATCACTTAACACTTTTTAAAACGCTAATCAATAGAGTCAGGTTGTACTAACCCACTTTGATCCCTAATCTTTATTTCCTTTTTGATTTTCAAGCTGTTCTTTTTAAGTGCCCTTAATTTACTCCCCTGCTGTTGCCTTTGATTAAGAGAAAAGAAGGAAGCATGTAATGTAACAGAGTCAGAGCACTGATGAAACACTCTTGGTTTAGAGAGAAGCTGAGTTGGAGGAAATCACAGCACCTATGGCAGGGCTTAATGTTGAGTTAGATACTCGGTGTGCTGTGTGCAGTGTTTCATGTCCAAACTGGCAACAGGCCAATATGCATACATCCATTTTATATACTGAGAGATAGAGAAAGAGAGAAGTGCTTCAGGCAATAGTTCAGTCGAATATTTAAATTCTTTGTTTAGCTTTTAAACTGAGTTTAGAATTAATTTAGTCCCCAGCCTTGCTTTGACATTTTAAGCTATAAAATCAGTACTTTTCTAAAACTGTATTTAGGAAACATTGGCATTTGGTTTAAGAGAATGCTGCAAATGTACACACATGCTGGTGCTTTGATGAGAGAGTGCAGTAGCCTTCTGTAACTGAATATAAAGAGTCAGGTGGAAAATAGCAGACCTGCTCAAATAGCAAGGACACCATGACTGTGTTCAAATAGACCCTGGGAATCATAATAGGCATAAAGTGCAAGCTCAGGCGTGAATTTGCTTTATCAGCAAAGACCTAGCAAATACACCATTTCGTGAAGCTTGCTTTAGAGTGAGGCATGTAGTTGATAACAAACGCTATGTAATACACTGTGTCATACAACAGAATTGTATAAATGTGTAGAAAAAAGTAATACTTTTTTAAACAGTTTGATAAAGCACGTTCCATGCTGAACCTTTTTAATGCTGGTGTTGGTATGAAATCATTTCGTCCCTATCTTTTAACAAACTGCATTCTTGTATGCCTTCATATTTTAAAACTGCCCAACCTGGCAACTGGACCCGTTTCATAATTTTTAACCAAAAATCTGCACTGATGAGGACATAGGAGGTGTGTCCGGTAAGTTGCGTTAGATACAGACCTCTAAGAACAGACACAATTGTAGATAAATGCTCGTATTTAGAGTATACGCGTTGCTATATATATAAATCTGCACTGGGGTATAGACCCGTATAACCCGTATAGATCGCAAATTTGAGTTTACCTGTGGCATGTATGGAATTTTGTGCTCTACTGTGCTCTTTATGAACCTCCCTTTCTAAGCCCCTGACACACTGCTGCGGCAACTACATTTACATTAATGGCATTTAGTAGGCACTCAGTACATTTACATGCACAGCTTAGTCAAACGATGGTAATAGCTTGAAAGAGCCACTTAATCGCCCTGTTGTCTTTAATCATAGTATACATATACCTGAAAAAAAGATCTGTTGACGAGAGTATATGGGACTCCCATACAATAGATTGCACCATGGCTCCTTTAAGGCTGTTAGTACATAGCTGCATTCCGTTGACCCATTACATCACAAGGAAAACAGCTAAGGGAAAGTAAGCACAATGGCTAGTAGATAATTGCACAGTTAAACAATGCTGTACATTCTGTATGCAAACTACTTTATTTGTTGTACAAACTTTTTACTATGAAGATATACGGAGGCAGATGCCACATGCTGGTGAATACTGAAAAAACATGAGCTTTACTGTTCTCTAATTTGTGCCCTGTCTAATATTCAAGGCTTATAGTCTTTCCGGGTTAAGGCCCTGGGCGGGAACTGCAGAGCATTCACATACAGGGGTTAGACAATGAAACTGAAACACCTGGTTTTAGACCACAATAATTTATTAGTATGGTG
>JAOUQT010000015.1:5581446-5591796 GCA_025769995.1 Xyliphius kryptos | reverse complement strand
TCACATCCTCTAACATAACTTGTAAGGGTAATTCTAATGAAGCTGTCCTGAACATTTCTGGATTGCATTTTCCCAAAACAGTAATTTACAAATATTAATGATATTTTCTGCACAGAATTTTGAGGACACTAATAGTTTTGATTTTTAACAAGAATCTATAATACATTTTAAACAAAATCCCAGTAAATGTCCATCACTAAGTGTCATCATAAGTGTCCTTGACAAGTGATCCTATTGCATTTTAAATTAAAAGAATAGAAATAATATATTCACAGCTTAAAGATTATGGAGAGCCAAAGCTTCAAACATAAAAAATAAATAAATAACATTATTAAAGAAAAAATAAATAAAAGTATAAAATCAAAAATTAACTGATGTATTCTATGGACATAAAATTGAGAATTCTAAATTATTTGTATAATTAAAGTATACACACACACACACACACATATATATATATACACACACACTTGTACCATTTATTTTTTTACATTTGTGCATATATTCTACTTTTAATTAAGTTCTGTTTTTTATTAAAAGTGATGTAAAGTTGTCATAGTTTGGGTTTGTGCTTTATTTAGGTGGCACAGCTATATGATGTGGTGCAGAAGTGGGATGCCATGGCAACCTCCCTCCCACAAGTGGTCCAGAGACTGATTGCTGTTAAAGAGTTACATGAGCAAGGTAAGTTCTCCGTCTTTCTCTGCATGTTCTACATTGTACTGTGATGGTAATGCTTTTTTTAATGGCAATGGAATAAAAAGATTTTTTCATGTTGGTTGTGGATGCTTTTGCATTCGCTGTTTAACATTTCATCAAATCACTGAGAATTGTTGTTCTGCCGCTTTTTTGTACTGAGTGACATATAAAGAAATGGGTACAAAGGGCTGTGCCACTCGATCTGCTATTAGTTGCCATCATGTATTGCATTGCTTATGACAGTTCTGTCACCTGTGGCAATATTTATCTATGATTTCTGGTTTGATTCAGAGTTCAATGTACAATGTGTGAACAGTATACTGTTTTGTTTTTAAAAATGGACCAAGGCCACATTTGGTCCATTGATATACAACATAAAGGTCCATTATGTTTGATTTTGAGTTGCTTAAATAAAGAAATAAAAGCCTGTGGTGTATGTGGATTAGGAATTTAACCAACACTTTCTTGATTTTCACCTTTCGGCTTTTAAATTCCACCAGGGATCGCCACAGCGAGTCATGTGCTTTACACGCCTTATGTTCTCCGTGTTCGTGCGCTTTTCTTCGGGTACGCCGGTTTCCTCCCGAATTCCAAAGACATGCATGATGGGTTAATTGGTGTCTCTAAATTGTCTGTTAGTGTGTATGTGTGTGAGCCCTATAATGGATTGGCACCTAGGGTTGTTCCTGCCCTTGCACCCAGAGTTGTCCAGTACGTGACCCTAAAATCAGGATTAAGCGTGTATAGAAAATGAATGAATGATCCAGTAATATAATTGGAACATGAAAACTGACTAAATCTATATGAATATTTATTTGTCATTATTTGTGATGAGTCTTTAGATAAATTGTTTAACTACAGGGAGATTTCAGCTGCATTGGAGTTACCCGGCTGCCTCGTAACCCCATGTGGATTAAGTGGAAGAAAATGAATGAATGAAAAAATAATTCAGACATGCCACAAAATGATGCATCAATAAACAAAGAGGAAGTAATATTGTTTTTAAGAATCATGGAGTGAAAATGAGATGTCAGTTCAAACGAGAGAGAGGATTATGAAACTGCTTCAAGAATGTAAATCATCATGGAATGTTGCAATGTGTGTTGGTTATTGCCAGTAGTCTGTGTATAAAATCTGGACCAAGTACAAACACAATGGGAATGTTGTAAAGGGAAAAGAATAGTTGTAGACTAATGAAGACATCACATAGTCAAGATGGAAAACGTCAAGCAATTTGTCTTCAAATGTAAAATGCACAACAAACAAATGAGAAAACTGTGGACTCCGTACTCGGGACCAAACCGTAAGAAATTGGCTAAATATATGGGATTTACATACAGCCCCATCCAGTCCAACCGAACGCCATCATTAACACCTAAACACAAGCGATCAAAGTTACAGTGGGCTAAAGAAATGCAATCATGGACTGTGTGTAACTGGTTGAAAGTGATATTCAGTGATGAATCACATATCTGCATTGGGGAAGGTGATGATGCTGGAGGTGTTGTTTTGTGCCAGTGCAATAATATATGTATGAAGAGACTGTAAGTGCCTGAAGAAAAGAAGTACATTTCTACAGTCATTGTTGATATAGATTCCGCATGTCAGGTAAAGACTTGTGGCAGATGTCAGTCATTGCATCTTTAATAAATGCCAAAGTCTTGGACAATTTTCTTATTGCATCAGTTAAAAGGATGTTTGGTGATAACTTCATTTCTCAGATTCATTTGCTACATCACAAAGGACGTGAAAAACTTTCCTTCAGTAAAGAAATATAATATCTAATGTCAGTGGAATGAGCGGAAATAGTCCGGATCTCAATCCAGTTGAAATCTGGGAGAAATTAAAGAAAAGAGTTAATGACGAGGCTCAGAACTGCGAAGCTGATCTGGAAACAGCAATGATAGACAGTAGGAGCCAGACTGATGAAGAATACAGTTTGTCGTTAGTTATGTCCGTGCCTCAGTGTTCAGACTGTTATAAAAGCCAGATGTGGTGCAACAAAGTTTTAATGGTGCAGTGTTTTTCTCATGATTCCATCATTTTTCATCAAATTTGATGCTTTTGTATTTTTCCCCTTCTTCATGGAGTGAAAACTCTTATACAATTTCACAGTAAGGGCAGTTTCGAGACACCAATTAGCATAACACATGCCCTGTTGGAGGAAACCCATGCTGACAATACAAAATCATGCAAACTCCACACAGAAAGTTCCAAGCACACCTTAACTGGAAATCAAACCCAGGACTAAAAATCATACTTTCTAATGGTGTAGTGGCATTGCTACCCACCGCAACACTGTGCCACCACTGATCAAGTTCATTCATTCATTCATTCATTATCTTCTGTTCAATCCACACTGGGTCGCGAGCCAGCCAGTGCCTACTAGCTACAAGGGCAGGAAATACAATACACAGGGTGCTACTCCATCATAGGGCACACACTAAGGGCCACTTTAAAGACACCAATTAACCTAAAGTGCACATCTTTAAAATGCGGGAGAAAACCGTAGCAATCTGAGAAAACCCACACGAGCCAAGGGATAATATGCAAACACTACACAGAAATTTACAGAGTCGTCCCACCGGAGATTGAACTTGGGTGCTTCTTGCTGTGAGGCGACAGTGCTAACCACTGTGCCACTGTTCTGCCACTGATCAATTATTAGTTTTATATGTTTTTTTTCCCCAGCACTATTGTGTGCTTTTTCCTGCCAGAATGAGAGAGAGAGCAGCTGGAAATTGACTAGTTACATTGTTCTAGTGGACAAACAAGACAGTCACATGACAGAGTCGGAGCCTGGGACATAGGATCACTGCAGCAATATGATTTTTTCTTATATAGATAGATATCCTTTCTATTGTCAATTTATCTTTTGCACTCATACACACACAGAGAAAACAAAGTTGTTGTTGTGGTCCTATTTGAGTAGTATGGACATGGCATGACCACAAAGAGTTCTCATTGCAGCAGAGAAACAGGAAATGAATCAGAGAACTTTCCAATGTTTTCACTGTCGAAATCAGGTCCATAAAAACAACAATATGCTATGTGTGTGTGTGAGTGTGTGTGTGTGTGTTTCAAACCAAAGGTGTCTCCCGTCACGTCGGCGAAGGTAATTTAAATTGCCTGTTCCACATTTATCTCTTTGGGCAGTGAAACCTTGAATAAACATAAATTTATGGATCTGGCCTTATCATATGTGTATATCTGGATAATGGCCCTGCTGTTGACCTCTTATATTAGAATGCAGACCGGAGCAAAGCTGTTTATCTTGGGCTCAGAGACAGTAATGGCCAAATAAAGGAAGTTACAGAGAACCCCACTACCACCCCCACCCTGGATGATAACATTTATTAATTAGCATACAGTACCTATGGCAACAGCTAACCTTTGTATGTCTCTTTCATAATGTTTGTACAGCCGTGCCCAAGCTGCTTTATATAGCTCAACTGATGACTGTTAGAGATAGTAGTCTCTCTCTGTCTCTCTCTTTCTTTCTCTCTCTCTCCATGTCTCTTTTTATCTCCATCTTTCATTGTCTGTCTCAGTCTCACTTTTTCTTTTTCTTAGCACCATCTCTCATTGTATGTCACAATATCTGTACCCTTTCTACCTCTTCCTGACTGTCTCTTTCTGTCTTTACTTTAGTTTCTCACTGTATGTTTCTCTCTCTCACTATTTTACCTCCATCTCTCACAATATCTCACAATCTCTCTCTTTTACCTCCTTTTCTCACTGTCACACTCCATCTTTCACGCAAGTCTGTATTGCTCTCTCATTTAACTCTGTCTCACTGTCCGCCTCTCTATCTTTTATGTCTGTCTTGGCTCTCTGCTTGTTTTGTTCCGTCTTTTACCTCTGTCCCCACTGTCTCTCACCATCTCTGTCTTAACTGCAAGAGACAGTCTCTCACATCATTCTTTGCTTTTCCTGCCCCTTTGCTCTCTTCCAGACATTATCTTTCTATCTCATTTTGTTTGTGTGTGTGCACAAAGTCCTTCTTCAGCCAACCTCACCTTTTCATTCGACCTGCCCAAATTCTCTCATGCACATTCTCAATCAGTCTTTTATTTGACACACCACAGACCCACCCCCCCAACACCGTCGCCACCCCTCGTATGTCAGAATAGCAAACAGCAATGAAAACAAATATTTGGCATGTACCTTTTCTAAACCTATGGCAAGCAACCACTGCATGAAACGGCGTTTGTGTAATGATCACACCGATGGGTTCCCTGGTCCATATTGCTAGTTAAGAGAGAGCTTGCTTTGTTTGCATTTAGTTCTTTTTCTTTGCCACACGCATAACTAAAAATATACTGAAAGCAATTAGACGCTAAACAAAAGGCTTGTGCAAACTGGCATGTTTGCCAAATCGTCCGCTTCGAAATTGCTTATTTAACATGAAGTATGAAATTGATGGCTTAGTAATAGGAGAAGAAATAAAGGATAAATGTGAAGTAGGGCTGTCAGGCTCTTTATCGTATATCAGTGTAATCTTAGTCACGGATTAGTCGCACTATTTTATTAAGGAAATGAAAAAAGTGCTTTCGCCTTTATATATTGAATTGTCTAAAATGTTAACTTGACAAAAAGAGAGATTATTTTGGAAGGATGGGTTTTTAAATGTATTTGCTTTTTTTTCCTGAAATTCTAGAGCCAGAGTGCAGATAATTTTTGATTCTCCCTAGATTATTATAGATGAGCAGGCTTTGTGTGTGTGTGCGCGCGCATGTGTTTGTCCACATCCTGCTGCAAAACTAAAACTGCAGTACATTTAGCAGGCATGGAGCATCTATGGCAGTTATGAAACAAATACCATACATTATTCAGATTTTTATAGTAAAATGGGTAGAGAGAGAGAACGCCAGAGCGAGAACGAGAGTGAGAAGTGATCAGGGTTCAGATAGATTGGTAGTTTGCTTGTTGATAGTGAGGAAGCAAAGATTCCATTTGTCCCCATGAAAAAAAAAGAAAAAATGGATAGAGAAGCAGGTTACAGTCAGAGCTGAGCTTGTGTTAGGTGAGAGTTGTTCTTTACTGTCCCGCTCTCTTGTCTTACTCGGTTGTTTTGGAGAAGAAAAAAAAATCGGTAGTGTGCCCAGATTAAAGAGCACGGCTGCTGCTTCTAGTCTGAGGCTGTTGCTATGGAAATAGGCTCGCAGTAGCTATGATAGGCCATTCGTGTTTGATTAATTGGTTTTTCAATGCTTCTTGGTTTGTGGAAGTTCTTAAAGAGCAACTCCACTGAAGATGGAAAATGAATTGATTTTCTCTCTCGTTCTCTTAGCTCCCCTTCTGCCCCCACTCGCCCTTACCACCACCACCATCTCCCACCTCCCTCTCTTTTCTCCATCGCAGAAGCTATTTCGTCGTGTTTGAAATTTGAAGTGATGCTGGTTTTGAAATATGATTTCAGGTTGTGTTCAGCCTCATAGACGGTGATGGAGGGAGGGGGAAGAGGAGGAAGAAGTAGAAGAAGATGAGAAAAATTGAAATACAAAAAATGCTTTTGTTTGGGTTTTTTCGCTTTGTCATTAGTAGATATAAAACCATCCAAATGTTTCGTAAATACAGCGAACTGAATGCATGTGCTACCACGACCAGCACGACCATCAGCAGCAGCAGCAGCAGTAGTAACACAGCCCCTGCTCTTTTTCAGCTCTTAGCAGAGACTCTGCTGAGGCCAATTAACATGATTACAGACCCCGAGAAAGATCACAGCGTCTCTTCTAAGTAGTGTGTACGCAGCCGAGTCATGCCGTCTAAGTTCATCGATCACTTTGAGTTTCTTTTTAATGTATTATTCAGCACATGAATGTTGCATGCTGCTAATAAATGCTAGTTCATCACTTTTTTTTTTGAGGGGATTAGGGCGACACTCGTTATTCCTATTTTGGTGTAAATGAATGAAATGAATGTGTAAATGAACGAATGCAGTGTACAGTATATAGTGGAGATGAAAGTTGCATTCCTACATGCTAGCCTCCGTATAAAATGTAGAATTATACCATGTACTTTTATGCTACGAATTATTGTTGTACGTGATTGTAGTTTCATGTCTCATAACCTGTTTTAATATTTGTGTGTGTGTGTGTGTGTGTGTGTGTGTGTAAAATCAATTGTTATTAGATGACACTTTTCAATTTGCGGTTGCCTTAAGATTCCCTAAAGATAAGCTTTTATGGCATAGCGGCTTTCTCGTGCCTTTGACAGTAATGCCGAGAACATGTGTGGTAGACGACTTACTGTAAACTTCTAGTTACGTGTATCTCTTTGTTTGATATATCAGATCAGTCAGTATGAAAGTGGAATATCTTCTCCTACATAACTTCAAATGTTATTACATTGTGTCTGAATATGTGCCGAATGCTTCTCTTTTATGGTTTCGAGGAGTCATTTGATAATAAGGACACCGTCAACGTGTGTTTACACACACACACACAGTATTGGTATAGCTCACATCCTCATCCGTTCCAAGCCAGCCCTTGAGAAAGTGAGCACTCTTGACTTTCATACAGATCCTGATATCATCTGGTATTGAGAAGTGGTGTGGAGTGCATGCTAGGATTCTGTACTACAGGTACAGTGCAAGGAACATAGCATTTAAGCTAGAAGGTGTTACTGAAGGGAAGAATCCAAGCGTTTTCCCACCAGTAAGAAGAAACCGTCATTGTTAGATGAGCTCTGTGTGATAGTATGACTTAGGTTTGGTTAACAAAGGCTCAGGGTGAGTTACAATCTGGCTGATTGGCACTTAGTAAAGTGTGGTCTCTTCTCTTGCCTTTAGATGCAGGCTCTGGCCGGGTCAGACAGCGGGCACTACCCCCGTGCCCACCATGCCCCCAAGCTAAACACTCATCCTACGATACTGCCCCATCCCATGAGTGCTCTGTCCCAGCTCAGCTCTCGGATTGGCCGAGGCTCCTTTACCTACGCTTCCCCTTCGTCCGTGGGAAGTCAGTCAGCCACGCCTTCCCCTTCGAACTCCACCCAGGATGAGGAAGCAGATTACCACGCAAAGGTACAGGAAGTGAGGTGGACCGTTGTTTCTCTTTGCAGTGACAGTTGCCTTATATGTTTGAGGGATAGGATTTAGTGAAGGCGTGATGTGCAGATTTATTTAGACGATTGTTTCTTTTAGCAGCTGTTCATAACATGTATAATGATTTTCTGTCTTGTAAAGGATTAAGTTTGTTGCCTTTGTAGTTTGTGGGCAAATAATTGTGATTGGCAAATCCTTTTACTGCGAGATGCCTCTTTTAGATTGTTTACAAATTACAGCAATTCAGCTTCACATACTTCACAACTGCCTTTTGTTCTTTTCTTTGCTAACGCATGCTGGTAGTTTTCTCTCTCTCTCTTTCTTTCTCTCTCTCTTTTTCTCCTCTCTATTTTATTGTCCTAGAAATCCGATTACTCCCGCTTGTCTGTCAGTCTCTTTCTTTATTGAAAGTGTCAGTTGGAATTTAATTTAATGCACTGTCTGATAGAAGTCCCTCATTATCGTGATGCGTCCCGATTAATTGGAGCCCAGAATAACAGGGCGAATTAACACATACAATACGGAAAAATTGCATTGTTTTAGTCCATTGACTCTGGTAAAGTTGGTAGATAGTAGGTGTATTACAGACTTTTCACATCCTTAATATTCTCCTGTTATTTTAAACCAGCTGTATTGTTTCCCGTGGCACAGAATCATTGACAACAATAACAGTGTTGCAATATTGTCTTGTAATAGCATGTTATTTACTGGAAGGCAAAGTTGTAGTGAATCTACAGACACACACACACACACACATACAAAGACATAATAAATGAAGTAATTATTTGAGACGAAGCGGTCTGTTTTTTGTGAGTTTAACACTCACTCGTATACATGTCTGTAAAAGACCACAGATTTGAACGAGTGAAGGTTGAGCTGTAATAAGGTGTGTTTGTTGGCCGCTATTCTGGATTCTTTCTCAGCACACACTTCTCAATCCTATCAAAACAATCGAGCATAACTCAGTCAGGGGGCTTTAGCTTTGCATATTTATTTGCAGCTGTGCAGTATAAAGGCTGCATGTGTTTCTATCAATATTACTACATCTATACATACATACAGATGTATCTATAATACTTCTATCTGTATAATGCCTCATGAATGCTATATTTGATGGTGAGTACATATATGTTATACATATATTCATCTGCACCTGCTGTGGACATTCAAATGCATGTGAATATGAATGGCCTAATTTAATGTGAGTTAAACACAGCATACACTCACACTACCTTTGTTCTTAGGACAAGGTGTATATACAATACTGTATAATAGCCTGTATAAATATATACAGGTGAATTTAGAAATGTCATTTTGTCTTAAAAGTGTTTTTTTGTGCTATAATTAAAAATTAAAACTTATTTAATTAACAAGGTAAATTTATATTAGATAAAAATGAATGAACAGTACAAAGTTGTCTATTTACTTGCTTTCCGAAGGCATGCATACTAGGTGAACTGGAGACGCTATGCTCATAATTCTAATGACTCGCTTTGGTGAACCCTGGTGACATAGAAAATGCCAAAAGGTGAAAGATGCTTATTTACTGTATCTGTTAGATACTTGGTTTCTTACGGATCAGGTAAAGCACTGCTGATCTCGATGCCCAGGTTATTCTTATTATGGCCTTAAATGCATTGCTGCGTTATGTGATTCTCAAGTCCCTCTTGTTGACGCACCATAGATTCTCTAAATGTTTTGGGTCCAGAGGGTTTTCTGGCCAATCAAGCACTGTAGCATTGTGTCAGCAAACTATTTGGTAGTAGTTTTGGCACTGTGGGTTAGTTCCCAAATCCTGCTTGAAAAGGAAATCTTGTTATCTGAGTATTCGAAGGGTTTTTCAGCAGAAACGTGAAGTGATCTAAAATCACCTGCAAGCTTGCTTCATTGACTTGATAATACACAGTGGATCAACATGATGTCATGGAACCCTCCAACCATCACAGATTGTGGAAACAGTTCTTCCGCTTGGATTTCATGTACACACTTCTTCAAGACTACTTCATGACCTTGATTTCCAGAAAAAAAATTCGGATCAAATACATGAACGCTTATAATTGTCATTTGGACCACTTGGCAACAGCCAATTTCATTTTCTCCTTAGCCAAGGTAAGTTGCTTCTGATGTTGTCATTGGTACAGGAGTGGCTTTATATTAGGATTGCTTCAGTTAAAGCCCCTCTCATGGAGACGTCTAGCCTGGTACTTCAAGAGCTCTTCTAAGTTCTTGAATTGACTTTTCATGACAATCATCATATCAAGGCTACTGTTATCATTTCTGTAAAGAATTGACAAGAAATCCACTTGATATCTGCAACATCTAGTATAATAAATCCCCGAAACCTATTTTCTTTCTCGTATTTCACCTTTTCAGTATAATTAAATGAAAATATGGTTTGAGATATGTGATTTGACTCAACCATAATGATGAGCATTTTTGTGTCAGCATTCATATTAAATGTACAGTATCTTCATGTATCGGCAATTTCAATAAATTAGTTTAATTTTATTATTTCATTGAGGAATATATAGGGGTTAGACAATGAAACTGAAACACCTGGTTTTAGACCACAATAATTTATTAGTATGGTGTAGCGCCTCCTT
>JAOUQT010000015.1:5509761-5521302 GCA_025769995.1 Xyliphius kryptos | reverse complement strand
CACTGCACGGATGGGTTAAATGCAGAGGACCAATTCCGCTGTGTGCAGACACAGTGGCAGAATGTATCACTTTCACTAACCCTGTATGGATTAAGTGGAAGAAAATAAATGAATGAATGAATATCACATTCTTGTGAGAATTACAAGTTTTGAGCGGCGGTCCTTATTCACCTTAGCTCATACTAGGAATAAAAATTGTATATAGTATTTTGACTATAACAAATTTTAAGAAAAGCCTATTGCGCTCTTTGTCACAATGTACTTGAAATGCTTACCGTAGCCATTGGTTACATTTTCTAAACCAAATTATACATAAAACACTGTAATGCTGTAGCTGGTAGCCAGTATACAGACATAATATGATTACATAGCTTCTGTAATATACAGTAGCATTAAGCTCCTATCTGTTTTGTTGCTCAATAACAGTAGATATTGTATCAACAACTCTAAATGACTGTTTATTTTTCAGTGAGTGGATTATGTTGGACCTGTGCAGTATTTGAACGATGCAGAAAGAAAAAGCTGTGGAATTCCCCTTTAACACACAGACCAAATTTAACTAGTAATGACATACACTAACGTAAACCACAGAACCTCATTTTAAACTAAATTACTACAGCTATGAAAGCCATGAAGAGAATAAGAGAGGCAACTATAAACTCTCTAAATATTCACCTAAAGATTTAAGGCTTTCATGAATCTTCTGGAAAGCTACATTCCTAAACTTCTGAACACAAAGAAAGTAAACAGAGATATGTGGGAATTCTGTGTTTAAAAAACATTGATTCTTCAGATTCTTCTTAACAGTTAATCTTTCCATAGGATTTGTTTGCCTCATTGGGCAAACATAAGACTTGGTTGCCAAGTCAGACTCAAAGACGTGTTATCCAAGTGTCCTTCTGCTCCCAAGTTGCCGTGGGAGCAGCTGGAATGCATCTGATTGGCTACTCTATGACTCCTGAAGCATGCTTGGCTCTGGAAAGGCTCTGTTAGGCCAGGAATGTCCCTTAGAATGCCCCCGCAATAATGTACCAACAAGAAAATACACACACACACACTCACAAGCACATGCACACACTCACACAAACAAGAGCAGAGGCAGCGCCACTAAAAGGGTTACAAATGATGAACTATTTTCTGTTTACAAAGATAATGGCTGGCCTTAACAAATGCAAAAATAATGCATATGTAAAGTAAGTTTGTGTAAACCTTAAGTGTGAGCTTATGTGTGTATCTTTATGTGTCTGCATTGAATTATATATTTAAACTGATGGCAATGCTAATGTGAAGATGAGAGCACATGTGTTTCTGTTTGCCACAGCCACCAGAGATTAGATGAGGAAAATTAGCCGAATAACTAGCAGAACAAAGTCTCTTATCGGCAAAGTCTCACATGAGCTCATTAAATTAGTGGCCCACTGCCAGTGAAAACTATGCTTTTAAAAACTGACACTTTGGCTCATTTTTCATAGACATACACACTTGCACTTTCTGAATAAACAGCACGAAAGGGTCTTATGGCGAATAGTGTTCATTTAGTAAAGTGTGAAACTTCAGATAAGTGAGAAAAATCAAGTCCTGACTTGGATACAGATCAAATGAGGAACATATTGTAAAATCTACTCAACTCCCTGTCTCAAATATCAGACCAACACTGTTCAGGATATTCATTTAACTTTTTAAAACAATTTAACCAAAGAAATTAGCTAGTAAATAACTAGTAGTTATTTACTAGCTAGATCACCCATATGTATAGCTGTTAATAAGTCCAAATAGCAAATAAAGAACAGGGTCAAATCAAGGTCAGGTGATGTTCGGTTATAGCAGTGTATACGAGAAAAAGATAAAAAAAACCAGAATATCAAGAGAAAGTCAAACTAAAAAAAATCTTGGTATAATCACAGGAGGTGTCTTACTTCACTTCATTGTGTACTGAACAGTGAGGATGAAAACTTTAACCATGTTGCAATAATTGCAATGATTAAAGCATATCAGTAGTCAGGGTAGTGTAAACCAGTGGGAATCAAAGTAAACCAGCAATCTTGTGTGGGGGTTAAAAGATTAAAATAATGATAAACTGGATTTGGTAATTCTTGCTTATAACATCACAGGTACAAATAACTACATTTGGCTTAACTGAGGAGACTGTGAGTGAGAGGACCCCATGCTGATCATTTAGATAAAAGATTGTGCGACATTATGAAGAATTGTAAGAGTTATGACAGTTCAAAAACTGGAACGGTTTTGCTCAAACCCATTTGTCAAACCATGAGCCTGTTTGAGGGATGAGAAAGGACAAGCATCTCAACAAATATATTTAAAATGAAGTTTATAGGTAAAAGTACAAGGATTTTATTAGTGCAAAAATCAAGAGAACTCTAGGTTGATTACACACTTTAGGTTCTCCCATATGATTGTATTTGGTAATTATAGAAGAGTGATAAAAAAGTGAATGACGTCTGTGATCACTGTAATTTGACATGACGTTTCTACTTGTGCCGAAATTCATGTAGCTCAAAACATGTCACATCTAATTTGTTTAAAAATAAAAAAAAACTCATTGATTACATCAGAGGGGTGTGATGTTGGAAACTGCACATTGGCATGAGTGTATCATGTATTTCCTGCATATTTCTTTCAGGTGCCTTTTCATGGCTCTTGCAATGTCCCGTTCTTCCACATTCCAAATGTGTCCTCCTGGATTCATGTGACTGGGAAGGCCACTAAGAAAACACTGAATGTATTGTCATGTTCATGAAACCTGTTTGAGGCGACTTTTGCTTTGTGACACGGCACATTATCCTTCTGGAATTAACTATTAAAATATGAATAAACTGTGGAATTCAAGTAAAGTCTGACTTGTATTAAAAGGTCCAAATTGTGTGCCAAGTAAACATTCCCCACATCATTACACCACCACCACCAGCCTGGAAACTATTAGTACACTGTAAGTTGAATCCATAGATTCATGCTGTTGGCTCCAATTTCTGAGCCAATCATCTACAGTATTTACATCTGCAGGATTTGAGATTCATTACACTACTCTAGCTTTTCCAGTCATAAGTTGTTCAGTTCTGGTGAGTCTGTTACCACTGCAGCCTCAGATTTCGGATAATGGCTGGAATGAGTGAAACCGGAAGTGTTCTACTGCAGTAGTCTACTGACCTTATAAATCTAATGCGTTTTGAATTCTGAGATGCTTTTCTGCTTACCATAATTATACAGACTGATTACTGTAGTTACTGTAGTCTCTCTGTCGGGCTATTCTTGACTGACCTTCTCACTAATAAGGTATTTCTGCACACAAAACTACAGATGGGCATGATAATCCTATGAGATCCGAGGTTATAGATTCTGTATATCTTAAACCAGCCCATCTGGTACCAGCAATCATATTCGGTTCAAAATCTCTAAGCTGACTAGGATTTTCTGCTTATTCAGATGCTTGTTGCGAAGATTATCTGAAGCTCTTGGCAGGCATGAGTGCCATTATTGTAACATGATTGGCTGATTAGATAAAGAGGAGCATGTAGCAGTTTGTAATTAGGTCCTCCACCAGTGTGCATATATGCATAAACGTATGTACTGCTTTTGGAACTATAATTATGCTAGTAGATCACTATGGTGTGCAAAATATCTCAATGAAATGCCTGGATACTCTGGTAATAGTGTTTTAAAATCACTGAAAATGCACTGTGCAGTGCTGTAAGATGCATAGAAAGACTGGTGTGTAAGACATAAGAAAAAAATGGTTACACTGAGGGGAGCATTTGTTTCGTGATTAATGGAGTTCAAGATGCATGAAAATTGCTGTTATCCATCGCAGCTTTTCTCACCATGCTAGGGTGAGAAAGACCATAATTCACACGCACACACACAAACACACATATACAGTACATGAGTGTGCCAGCCTGGCTATGTTTGGCTGTTACTGTCTGTGTGAGTTTATATAGTTTACTTGTTACCATAAGCGACCGAGTTTTCATCATTCTGGCACATCTTGTACCCCAGTTCCCCTATCTCTATTTCACTCTCTCTGTCTATCTCAGTATTTCATTTTGCACATGCCCACACATACACACTCTCCTTAATTTGTTATTGCCCCTTTATTCAATGCTATTCCTAGTTAATGAATCAATTAGTGGACTCTTTATCTCTATTTTTCAGTAGGGAAAAAAATGTTTTCCTCTCTTCCCTCTATCATTGGTGGAAATGGAGAGATGCATTAAACACCCGCACACAACATGCCCCTACCTCCATAGCTGCACTATTGCATTCCTAAGAGCCCTATTACTAAAAACTGCTGATAGTGCACTTTAGAGTGCTTATCATATCCAGTAACTCTTCAGTCTTCTTTTTTCCATTCCATCCATCTGTCAATTTCTCTCCAAATGTAGCTTTATTTTATTCCATTCTGAACTTTCTCAAACCTAAAATGAACTAGCCATCATTAACACATTGTATGTGTTCCAAACCTTTCTCAATGATCTATTATAGAACAAATGCTGCGCTATGATTGGCAACCTGCCTTGGCTGCATATCCACATCTCTAGTGTGATTTGCTTCGCACGTTGATTTATTCACTGAACCCGTGCTTGAGCATTATGTCTGCTGGGTGGGTTGTAAAGCTAAACCGAGAAAGCAGTTAGAACTGCTTAGGACATAGCTCACACACCACATACACACTGTCCAAAAGAATTTCGTAATTTTTGCCCTGTGGACAAAGACAGATTGTTGTATGGCCATATGTATAGCCACATGTCTGTGGACAGTGATTATCAGAATATAGTGTGCGTCTGTGTGTGAGTGTGTAGGAGTGTATTTTTCATGTTTCTGTAATAGCGAGGCTGGGATGAGGTCATCGCAAAAGACCAGCTGTAGCTTTATGATTTTGTTCATGAGTACATCTGCTTGACCTTCCTTTGCCTGAAGCAAAGGAACCCACAAATGCAGAGCATTTTTTCAGGCAGCAATAAATTCACTCTGGAATTAAATTATATGAAATTATATTATATCATAGATAAACATGAAAAATATTATCATATATAGCACTCAATACTAAGTTGGGGCTCTTTTTGCCCAAATTACTGCAGCAATGCGGCATGGCATGGAGTCGATCAGTCTGTGGCACTGCTCAGTGTTATGAAAGCCAATGTTTGCTCCGATAGTGGCCTTTAGCTATACTGCATTGTTGGGTCTGTTGTGTTACTCTATAGTGTTAGGGTCAGGCCAAGAGTTTGCTGGCCAATTAAAAAAAGGGATACAATAGTCCTTAAACCAGGTACTTGTAGCTTTTGCACTGTGTGCAGATACCATGTCCTGTTGGAAAATGAAATGAGTTGGTCAGAAGCAGGAAGCATGAGGTGTGCTAAAACTTACTGGTAGACAGCTGCATTGACCTTGGAACAACACGAGCAGATGACATGACTTCCCAAACCATCACTGACTGTAGAAACTTTAAACTAGACCTCAAGTGACGTAGATTTTATGCCTCTCCTCTCTTTTTCTAGACTCTGGGACATTGATTTACAAAGAAAATTAAAATTTACTTTTATCAGAGAACCTTGACTTTGGACCACTTAGCAGAAGTCTAGTCCCTTGTCTTTAGACACTTCTGATGCTGTCTTTTGCATATGTCTGTGCAAGGTGGTTTTTGACTCCAGCGTCAGTCCAGTCTTTGTGAATCTCCCCCACATTTTTGAATGGTGCTTGTTTCACAATCCTCTCCAGAGTGCTGTTAATCCTATTGCTTGTACACTTTTGCTTTTCCTTCCCTTCGCCTCTGTAAGTGTAAATGTGCTCGGACACTGAGCTCTGTGAACAGCTTGCCCTTTTAGCAATGACCTTTTGTGTTGCAAATGCAAATGCTTGTGCAAGGTGTCAGTGTTGTCTTTTGGACAACTGTCAAGTCAGCAGAAATAAACACTTGAAATATATCGGTCTGTGTGTAATGAATGCGTATAATATACAAGTTTCACTTTTTGAATAGAATTATGGAAATAAATAAAATGTTCCTGATATTCTAATTTTATGACCAGCACCTGTATTATGCACTGTAGATGGTAATCTGTTCAAACTCTTTGCAATTTTCCACTGTCGAACTCCACTATTTGTCGGAGGAGAATTTGGGGAATTGGTAATCCTCTTCCCATCTTTACTTCTGAGAGCCGCTGCCACTTCATGTTAATGACCTATTGTCGGTTTCAAATGAGCCAAAATTTGGCATGAAATTTTTAAAAATATTTTACTTTTGACATTTGATATGTTGTCTATGTTCTGTTGTGAATAAAATATCAGTTTTTGACATTTTGTAAATTATTGCATTCCATTTTTATTTACAGTTTGTCCTATATTCCAACTTTTTTTGGATCAGGTTTCTACTTACCTTCTAAGATGACCTCTTTCCCGGTCTTTTTCAGAGCTTGTACCGCTTCATCGTGAGTTGCTTCCCGCAGGTCACAGCCGTTAACAGATAAAATAGCGTCACCAACATATAGAGCCTCAGTCTGATCCGCTGCAAGTCCTTTGAATATCTTAGAAATCAGGATGGGCATCTTGTTTTCTTTACCACCTGAAAGATAAACAAATGGAATACCCTGCTCAGGTCATTGCCATAATGCTGGTTGTTCTTGCGCAGAACAAACATATTTCAAATAGCCAATGTGATATGGAAATTAAATTATAACTATTTAAAGCTAAAACCAAATACCATATCAAAAGCCATTTTTTATTTGTGGGCACGGGATCATTTACCAGATGGGCTGATTTGGGAAATTTCTGTGTGGGGTTGGCATGTTCTCCCCGTGTTCGCACGGATTATCTCTAAGGGATACAGTTTTCTCCCGCATTTCAAAGGCATGCATGCTAGGTTTATTGTTGTCTCTAAAGTGGCCCTTAGTGTGTAAATGCGGATGGATGGCACCCTGTCTAGAATTGTTCCTGCCCTTGTGCAAAAATGTTTTACATCAGAAAGGGACAACAAAGGGTTCAAAGTTTTAAAATTAGTATCACCAATTGAACTAGCATAATAGTTTTTGGCCTGTGTAAGGAACCTGGAGCACCCAGAAGAAACATATATGGACAAAATTCAGACAGAGATGACCCATTGCTAACCACTTGGGCGTACCCAGGACTTCCTGTCAGGCAATATCACTACCCACAGCACCGTTGTGCCACCCAATGATTATGTATCTTGATATTTTTTGAAAACATATCTCATACAGAGGGAAAGCCCCTGAAAGTCTTTCTTGCTTTAAATTGTTAATCCTAAATCTTGTGATGGTGAGTATGAGAAAACAATTCACAAATTCACAACTTTGAAGAAGTTTGATTACGACTTAGCAATCTCATCTAGCTAACGTAACACCTGCTGAAATACTGCCTCCATAACTCCTTATTTTCAGTAGAATTACTCAATAGATCTAGCTGATTAACTCTGATTCTGGGCAATCAACCACACAGTTCAAATTATTATGAGGTATTTCTGAAACCAAACAAAACAATTATGTCTGTGTAATAAGCACAAGGCATTGCAGTCAGTGCAGAAATTATTTAATAAGGTCTTACTTGTTTCTAAGTTACTCTTTGAGTTCTATTATATCACATAAAATGAACTGTAAACAATCATTTAGTTGCTTAGACTACAATTATTCAATAATCATTTGACTTTTACTGTTTACAAGTATGTTTACAAGACTCTAAGTAGTTAAGTAAATCCTGTTTCAAAAGAAAGATTTAGACTTTATTTGCCACATATAACACCTCAAACCCTGTAACCTTCTAATCTGTATCCGTGAGACTTTCACAGTGCAGCTCACCTACATACAGTTTTTGGCTTTTTAATGATAACTTGTATTCTGTTTATTTGCGTGACACTGACACATCTGGCCTTCTTTAATTTGGAAATCTAATATCATATAATTGTCAGTGCCTGCAGTGCCCCAAACAGCCGTTATTAACCAGAACTCAAACCCAGAAACCACAGTGTTTAAGCAAGCGTATCACATCTCTCAAGTTCACATGCACAAACTCACACTCATTTTACCATAATTATAAATTTTCTGCATACACCAGTGCATGTTTAGTTTAGCTCTATTTTTGTCTTTTAACCGCTCTGTTTTTCCATACCCAACGCAAATCATCTTTTATTGTTAACAATCTGTTATTAATCATCTATGTTTTGCTTGGTTCTTGACACATTTTTCTCATTTCTGAGTTTTTGCCCAGCCCTGTAACTGTGTTTTAATATTGCACTACTCAAGTCTGGATTTACCAGGAGATTTGTATACAAAGTTTGGATTCTGATGGCCCAGACTGTTTTTCATTCTGGAACTTTGAATTGTTTTATAGTGTGTTTGTGTATTTGACCTTGGATTGCTTTTGGATATTTGCCTGTGAGAACTATGAAGAGTAAACCTTTTTCTCCCACAGAAACTTTACCTGTTTCAATAAACTCTGCATTTATATACATAATATATAATATGGTTGTTACTATAATATAATAGAATATAATATAATCACATCCCTGGATATTCTGGCAACATAAAATCATGTAGAGATATAATCATTAAAATATAGAATTATTATAGTACTTTTTATTTTGATTGGGATTCTGTACGTCTTCTATATTAATATCCATTAGGCTTTAACGTATCCTGGTTAAAGAATTTCTGACTTGCACTCTTCAATGTGTACTCAACAAGCCAAATAATTCAAAATAATAGCAGACTAACAATATTAATGCATTTATTTACTGATTTTGCCAAAAAACAATATAAACGCATGACTAGGTGTAGCCATGTAACAGACAACCAACAGAAACAAATGTTGTGACATGCAGGCTGATGATTGGGTTTAATTGATCTATGAAATAAAAGGGGACCGTTAACATTAAATGGCAGTGCGGAGTTTGAATAGTTAGATCATTCCTTCTGGGAAGAAAGAGGTGTCAATTATGGCCTTTAATTAAAGAAGGAGGGCAGCATAATGTACCTGTGTGTTTTAGCCCTTGCTCAATGAGTAAAATGGGTAGATCCAGACTGTGAGTACTGCAATAATCAGAATACAGAATACACATGAACATAAACTATTTGCAAGAAACTCTGGTAAAGTACAATTTGTTTAAAAATGTGTTGAAAAGCACATTTTGCTGAAGAGATAAGACACAAAAACAGCAAGATTTTTCTTATTGGCCCTATTCGGTCTAAAGGCCACAAATAATTCATAAACAATGAAATTTAAATCACAGTATAATTTAAAGTCATACGAAACTTTTAATGTACTACAACCGTACGTGAACCAATCAGACCCTAACTACTTCCTCGTATTAGCTGTACTTCTAGGTGGTTTGTAATCATATGAAATGTCATTTATTAAATACCAACACCAATGGAAAATAAGAAATATATCTTGGGTGTGTTTTAACATTTAAATAATAGTTGGGACAGGCACAATGGAAGTTTTGCATAGAGTTAAACATTCTGCTCAAAAACTCAATATCAACAGCTTAACCCAGTGAACTTCTCATAGATAACATAGAGTCTTAAACTATAGTGAGCCTTAACTGCTTTTGAAAAGGAAGAATATCAGCCAAGTTTCTTAAATGATAAGGGCTATGTTTCATATAATAACTAGTTTATTAAATAAATTCTAAATTTTATAAACTTCAAACAGCCTCTAAGTCCTGACAAATTCAGGTGGATAGAATTATTCATCACACCTAAAGATGTCCTGAATCTAATTTTGTTAAAGACAACCTTTCTCAGCAGATGCCTCCCTATTGCTGCAAGAAAACGAGAGTGAAAAACAGTTATAATGCAATGAAAGTGTTTTGGCAGAATGTGTTAATGGCCCAGGAGACTGAAAAGTCCCAAGACAATGAGAATAATGAAGAGTACTCTTAGGGTACAATCGTGATTGAAAAAAAATGTAGACTGTATTACAATGCGAGGGACTCGCTGTGGCGACTCCTGGTGACAAGGAAAATGCCGAAAGATGAAGAAGATTACAGCGCTAGCAACTAATGTGCAATAATATTACAGAAGAAAGGGAGCAGTAGAAGATCTTGTTTTCCACTTCCATGTTTAAAATCCAAAATTGTGCAACACAGTTAAACTGTTTCCATACTGGTGTATGATTATTTCTTTATGCAATATGCTGAAGAGATCTAAATATTTATTTAAGTAATTTCACACATTGGAACTTGATTTCTTGGCACTAAGCAGTAGCACCAGAATACAAGCTAATTCCACAAAATTCTTCCTTAGCCAAATTTATTTCAGAATCCTGCCAGTTCTTCACTGCTCAGGACATAATAATACAATGTAGTAATATAAGCAGAGCAGAAACTTTGACCACGGACAGATAGTTGAAGCTGGGAAGAGGGGTGCCAGTGTTTCAGCAAAGCTAGCAATTGTAAGATATTACCATACCACTATTTCACAGATTTTCCAAGACTGAATTAACTGCCAACAAACATTCTGCCAAAAGTCTCACAGTGGCCAGCCCTGTGTGATTAATCTGAGAGGAGAGTGCCAAACTAGCAAGGCTAACTGGAGAAGCTGTAGCAGACATCGGTCGACTTGTGGATGGATTTTGTTCACCACATTTTGGAGGCTGTTCCCCGAGGTTAGCATTCTATAATTACTCATAAAGGTGGACCAACCTGTTATTAGCTAGGCGTTCCTAGTAGAGTGTAGGAGTGTTGGAAAAAGGCTACAAGCTAATGTCTGTATCTGTATGCCAATAAATATATGTGTAATATTCTAGAGGTGTCAAGATCATGTTTTGAGCATCTCAGAGATGCATTAGAAACTTTTAAAGCGGTTTCAAGTTCTCTTAACTGCATGCTTAAAACGTGTAATGTATAACTGTATAGAGAGAGTGTACATACATGTTTCATGTACAAAGAAATGCATTGTATGAAATGTACAGAAGTGTGCAAAAGTCTTAGGCATCCAGTTTTTGTAAAGGAAAGTCCACTAGCGCAACACTATAACAGTATGGGAGTGTATAGCTGTGACCCTTCTAATATAGGCACTCAAACACAGAGTTTGCAGATTTCAGTCCCAAATTACTGAGTGCGCTTTATGCACAACCTGAGAACATACATTCGATTAATACATTCATTTTCTTTCGCTTATTTCACACAGGGTCGTGGGCCAGCCGGTTCCCAACAAGTAACTCTGGGCGCAAGGGCAGTTACGACACTATACAGGGCACCAATTCATCATAGGGCACACAAACACATGCACAAACTTAGGGCCACTTTAGGTACACCAATTAACCTAGCATGCATGTCTTTGGAATGCGGGAAGAAACCGGCTCAGCCGAACAAAAAGCCGTACGAATACAGGGAGAACATAGAAAACACAGAAATTTATTGAGTCACCCCACCTGGGGCTTGAACTCGGGTCTTTAATGCTGTGAAACTTGTGCTTATTATTTATGCATTTAAGTGAAAGTAATATATTTGCCAATATGTTTTGCACACAGCGGAATTGGTCCTCTGCATTTAACCCATCCGTGCAGTAAAACAAACAA
>JAOUQT010000015.1:5461582-5475811 GCA_025769995.1 Xyliphius kryptos | reverse complement strand
AGATTCTCTGAGGCTGCTTACCCCGTACCCCATCAGTCACCCCTCCCAAGCTCACACACACATACGTCCTCTCTGTTGAAAATTGGATAGCTTAACCCTTTGTATCATTGGCTTGAGAGGTGGGGGGGCAAAGGTTGTACGAGCCTTTCAGTCTTTTGTTGCACTGTGTTTAAATGATTTTCCAGTATGGACACACTCAAATGCTTCTAATGGAAAGTTGCCTATCATTTTAAACAAAGGCAGTGCTAAGCTTATAAATAAGCTCTTTGTGCAGATTACCCCAATGTTAAGCACTTTAGCCAGTGATGGGGGGAGTAAATATCTCTACATATTCATGATAATGGACTTTGTTATGCTCTGCATTGCACTATGCACCAATGTGGGCTTATGATAATTACTGGTTTTAAGACATAAGCTATTGGAGATTTTTTTATGCTATTACAACATGTGTAATCTATGATTTAATTCCATGCGTTTTATATTATATACATTTATTATTACACTTAATGTTCTATCAAAACTGTTGGTTGAGAATTGCTAAAGCAATGTTTATCATGTTTAGATGAATGTATATCTCCAGGCTTAAACAGGCATGTGCACCTGGGTAAATGTATAGAAAGTGTGTGAAAGTATCAGGTGAATACATAGCGAAATGCACAAATGTGCTCTCTCATTCAACATTGCACGAGACGATTTAAATAACAAATGTGCTGCTTTATTTGCATAACAAATGTGCACACCTGCACATATAAAACCAGGTTTCTGTTAAAGCGTCCTCGTCTATTTTTTTTTTCATACACCTTGGTGGTTTTTTTTGTTGCTGTCCTATTTATGTGTGTAGTAGTTTTTATCATTTTATGCCATGTCGTAACAGTTGGTGCACAGGGCACAAGTGGCACACTGACTGTTTGCTGTTGAAAAATCAATATTAACTGAGAAGATTAAGATGTGCTGTGTCCGTGTGTGTTAACTGCTGTGTGTTCATGCCAGGTGATCAGTACATCCTGAAAGCACCATACTCCAGCTGCCTTGGCTGTATGCATGCACACATGTTTAATATAGTGCAGTCATTTAAGGTTTCTAAAGCAGAGCAAAGTCCAAACTTATTCCAGAGCCACCATGAGTCACACATGGCTTAGGTCATAATAAGTAGTTTGTAAAAACAGTGATGGAAGGTAGGAATGCATCTTCTTTTAAAAATATTTGTTGACCTGTAACATTGCTTCCTAAAATAGGTGTAAGTAGGTTGGTTAAATTGTAATCTGTACCTGATTTATAAAAAATATAACATTTTTATTATATTAAAAAAAATAGATTTTAATCTTTTAAAGGGGAAAAACAGTAAAGGGGAAATTTTGGTGAAACACATAAAATGATGCGACATCTTGCATCAAAAATTGCACCAGGGCATTTCAGGCTATGGGCTGATTTTTTTTTTTCAGTAGAATGATAGAAAATTATTACCTTTTTTTGCCTAGAGCCATTCCTCTTGGCTGCTTCCTGGCTCCATCCCTATTATTTGTTCTATCTTTTTTCTCTTGCCTCTTAGATGAAAAACAGGTGGTCACACAGAAGGAGGGGAAAAAATAAGGTTTTTAGGAGTGAAATAGACCAATGAATGAATATATATAATATACACAACTGTTGTTAGTGCAGATTTGATTCTGTGAAAAAGAAAAAACTTTAAAGTATATTTTATAAAGAGCTTAAAACCACTTTTACTTGCATTAATGAGAGCAGCTTCTTTTAAAACTATAATACTGTATACTCATCTTTCATATACACAGTTTTTTCCTAACAATTCCAATGGATATAAACATGAAAACATTCCTGCTCTGAAATAAATGCATGTGAATCTATGAAACTTCTCATAAGAAGTGTCTAATGACCTTTGACAGCTCCAGATATGCTTGTCTATTAGCCACTATTCTAAAAGCGTTTTCAAGCATTAGATATACTCATAATAGAGCTAATGGCTCTGCTCATGGTTCTTACAATGACAATGCGTTCTCTGATCTACGACTGTTGAGCTTGGTGGCCCATTCATAGGCAGAAAGTATGCCGTGAATGGCCTTTGTGGTGGCTAGTTAGCAAGCGTGAAATAGCCAAGCGGCTCTTTTCTAACTGCAGCTCAATGATGGACTATTCTTCCCATGGACAAAGCTTGCTTCATTTGCACCTCAGCTGTGGGGCCTCCATGGTTAATAAGAAGACATCTGGCATCCTACAACCATGGGAGAGAGGTTCCTGAAGGGTTCTGTACAGGGCCAAAGCTCAGATATATAACCACTATTGGTATTCACTACAATTTGAACAATTCTCGTCACTGAAAATGGGAATGTGAGCTTTTTTACATGATGATTTTTTTGAACGGTTGAAACATTAATCTGTTATCTTTTAATTTTTAGACAGAGTGGCTAGCTCAGATGCCTCACAGCAAGAACCCGCGTTCGGTTCTTGAGTAGAACGACTAGTAGGGGGGAAATGTGTGCAGTATTTTAATTGCTTTTTTTCTTTTCCTTCTCAGACAGTGGAGAGAAGAAACTTCTTGCCATGCCCGGTTCTCCAGTGGATGTAAAGACTCAGTCCAGACCGGCAATATCCGCCATGCCCCCTCTTCCCTCAGTTAACCCCAGCGGGCTCCGGTCTGCTTCCTTTTCTTCCACAACATGTAGGTTTTCCACACACACAATTTACATACTCAAAACTTAACACACTGTCCATTTACAGATGTGCATTAGACATCCAAACAAGCTGGTGAAGGCTGTCAAACATATCGTGTGAATTAAAAAATAATAAAATAAAAAATACAAACTGATTTGAGAGCATATTCTCCATGAAAGGGTGCTAACAACATTCTTCACCATATATTTTCTTTTTAATGTTAATGTATGCATTTATTCCTCTCGAGTAACTACTGTGTTAGCTATAGAACTAGACAATCATGCATTGGTACAAGAGTACATTTGTGCACATGCTTGTGAAATCTATGTGATTTCCTGTTCACGTACAGCGGGTAGCTATCTGCACACATTTGTCTGGTTAAAAATCATCTAGAAACTAAACCTCTCATTAACACTATGTCAAAAAAATTTACTTTTTTACGCTAGTGTTAAATTTTTACTTTTCACAGTTTGATTAATTTCATGTAGTTCAATTGGTAACTGTGGCAATTTTCTCCAAAAGTGACCAATGGGATGAACCATTCTCCACCAACCCTCAATGCTGTCCCATCCCCACCTCAGCGCTACAGTAATGGGCCATCCTCATCCTCATCCTCTTCACTGGCCAACCAACAGCTTCCTGCCACATGCGGTGCTAGGCAGCTTAGTAAGCTGAAGCGGTTCCTCACTACGCTGCAACAGTTTGGCAATGACATCTCGCCTGAGATTGGGGAGAGCGTGCGGAGCTTAGTCCTAGCATTGGTAGTAAGTACCGTGTTTGTGTGTATCTGTCTCTGCGTCTGTTTCGTATTGTATTTAACGATTTATCAAAACTCCCAACACTGTCTTTCTAACAGAATTCCACAGTCACTATTGAGGAGTTTCATTCTAGACTACAAGAGGCCACTAATTTCCCCTTAAGGCCATTTGTCATCCCTTTTTTAAAGGTAAATTCATAAAATGCTTTTGCCTACCTTAATGTATTGCACAGTTCTATGTGTCTTGTGTATCCAGGCGTTTTTATTAGTCCTATCTTGTAGCACTATTAATGCTTACTGAGCATTAAAAATCATTTGCTTACTGCAAAAAAGTAGACAGCTTAAAATATTTGAATGAATGTGGACTGCAACAATATGCTGGCCATTTAAGGTCATTTTTCAAAATATCTGATTTGACACTGGTGGTAGTTTTAGAGCACAACTTTACACTGTTTGAAATGGAACAGGAGGTGTGTCTAATTACATTTTGTGTATGGTTTCACCATGCGTGCAGAAGATACCATAAAGTGGGAAATTCCAGACGAAGGAAAACACCTTCAGCGCAGCAGTTCTCTGAGAGCTAGAATTTCTCAGATTTATGTCTCTGGGTTTTTGAGAGGGTTCATCTCCCATGGTGCATTAATCTAAGACATTTTCAGAACTTTCGGAAGTGTGAAACATGGCTGTAAAGTGTTTTGGCAGTTTTTATGAGGGCTGAGCGACATATGGACTCCAGCTTAGATTAATGCAGGAGGGTTAACAATCCTGGGCCGATTGTGGTAACGTCTTGCCTGAATGATAGGCAGCATATGTACTGGCAGGAGATTTAAGAAGGAGGAAGGGAATGGTAATTGTGCAATGCATGGTCTTAATTAAAGAAAGAGAGAGAGCAAGGAAGTCCATTTTGTCATGTTAACGTACATTGATCTTGGTTAAAGCTAGTTCAGGGTTAAATCTACCGTAAGGATGAAACTGGGGTTAGTTATTTACATTGTATTTTAAATGCATTTGAATAATTTCCGTTTCTTTTTGAATAAATGTATCAGCACTGACAGCAACCAGCTTTTCAGTAATCAGCATGTCTGGTGTAATAACACGGTGCATATACCACGGTCCTGTGCAAGGAATGTTATAGATCTGTTTTGTGTCATCTTGACAACTTTGCAAATCTTTTCACCTCCCCTCAGATTTAGTGTGTATTTTGTCTGGAGACGTTGATGCCAACAGTAGTCTGGTGGGGGGGACATAATGTTAAGGGAGTGTTTAGTAATGCTGAACAGGGCCTCCATCAATCAGAGACTGCATGCAGACGCCACAGTTCCAGACACCGAGGCTGCTTTGAGGTTTTTGCACGGATTGACTCTAAACCCGCGTATGGGGGTGGCTAATTTAAAACATCTTAAGGAAAAAGATAAGACTGCTTGAAAATCTGCAGGCCAGTAAATCACTTTAGGCAATACAGAAAATTCATTGTATAAACAACCTATAATAAGTTCCTACTCTAAAAGAAAGAGGACAAAAGAGCCAGAAAATATAAACTGTATGGAAAAGCGTCTGTCCAATTTTCCTGTTTATGCTGTATTGTTTGATGTGGGCAATTGTTTAATTCACATTTCCATAATGTTCTAGTATTTTTTTCAGTTGATTTGTAATGCTTTATTTCTGTCACAGGCAAACCTACCATTGCTGCAGAGAGAGCTGCTGCATTGTGCGCGAGCAGCTAAGCAAACTCCAGCACAGTATCTGTCCCAACATGAGCACTTGCTGCTCAGCACAGCTGCCCCTTCTCCTGCAGACTCTACCGAGCTGTTGCTAGAGCCAAGTGAAAATAGCAAGAGACACAGCCCTAGCAGGTACCCACTTAACATATACTGAATGAAGGTGACGTCTCTGTATGAGTCAGTCAATAATTTTATTTCCGTTGATCCTGTTTGTTTATCAGAGCCAAAGAAAATGGCTTCCACGAGCGACCCCCAGCACAATTGGAGCCTCCAGCCAAGCGGATCTGCACAATTAGCCCCGCCCCCAGACATAGCCCTGCCCACCCTGTGCCACTCCAGATTCACCCAACCCCCCCACCACTCCAGCACTATGCCCTGGATGACATCAGCACTCCTCACCTGTACAGAGAGCCCCATCGCATCCTGGAGCTCAGAGAACTTAAGGACAGGCCACGTGTGCCAGGTAATTACTATACAAGCATGTGCACACATGCAGTTTTCACATATCTGCAGTAGTTCATGCAAATCAAATGTCATGTCTGTGTGTGTGTGTATATATGGATAAAGTTTAAATGTTGGAAAGTTCTTCCTGAACATTTTACAGGACAGAGGTAAAAAGGAAGCGGTAATTTGAGTAAATTGCTAGAGGCATAAGCTAAATCCCCACATGCTTGAGCTTCTTCCAGGTCTATGTGCGCAATACTCCATCTTCATTAAAGAGTGTTTGAACTGCAGTAGGAGTAGAAGCACTGGTGGTGGGCTCTGTGTGAGTGCACGCGTGCAAGTGTGTTGTTAGAGCCTCATATCCAAGCTTTGATTTGTTTAGAAGTGGCCTGCTCCACTCAGCCAGAGCGGCTCCCTGAAGGAATGTTGTGTGTGTGAGAGTGTGCGTGAGTGTGTGTGTATGTACTGTGAAGTGGAGAATGCATTCTGACAGCTGAGTTCCAGATGTGGGTTGTGAGTGATGTGGTCTTTCTGCAGTCTGTTTTTCATCACTGTATTCTTCTTTCTTTAAGTTTTTTATTCCTGTATTTCTTTTCTAATTTGTTTCTTTGTATTTATGTTTTATAATATACATTTTAAACAGTATGTCTCAGTGTAATAAGTGGTCTGTGTGTAGATTTAAATAGTTGCATGTTTTTTAATTCAGGTACAAACGGGGGCTTCCACGAGGAGCCAGTGGACCACAGACTGACCGAGAGAGAGTGGGCTGATGAGTGGAGACATCTTGATCATGTGAGAACTACTTTATGCATCATTCATACTTAATCAAACGTTTTATTACTAAATATGCTGCAGAAACACACCTTGAGTTGTATTTTACACAGTGAAAAATGAGCGGATGTACAATATGCAGATGGCATATGATCACTGGTGAAGTGCCTCAATTTTAAGTTTCATTACAGTTGGCATTCATATTAGATAGTGATTTATATACTGCACAGCAGAATGTAACATTTACTAGATATGGGTAAACGCTGTAACAGATTAACATAGAATAATTGAAGGAACATCAGCATCAACACTGCCTGAACATGGTGAATGAGGTTATCATCCAGGGCAGATGAAAACTGGCACATGTGGTTAATCCATGAGGCAAGCCATTGTCTATAAGGGTCATCTTGCGGGCATTCCTCTACTTGCATTTGGAGGATGTTTCCACCCTGAGGTGTCTGCCAACCCCAGTGTTCCTAATCCAGTGATCCTTCAGTGTCTAATAAAGCATTTATCATAATTAGTAATTGAGTGTACTGGAATGCAATTTTTTATATTCTCTCATGTAGATAATGAATATATATTGATATTCCAACAGTTGCATGAAACCAGACAAAATGGCAAACAACTAAATGAAATACATGATTATAGGTGCTGAACTGTATTGTGGACATGGTGGAGAAGACAAGGCGTTCAGTGAGTGTCTTGAGACGCTGTCAGGAATCTGACCGTGAGGAACTTAACTACTGGCGACGGAGATCCAGTCAGATTGATGGTGCACCCAAGACCACTCCAAATCCAAGCACAGTGTCCTTCTCTAAAACACACAGTCCTCTCTCCAGTGATGCAGTCTGTTCTGGTGAGTCTGATCTCTTGTGCATTTGGTGGGGGGCAGCTGCTTCCAAAAAATATTTTGTTGTGGAACAATTTATTGACCTTTGAGCTGTAATTGTCTTATTTGTGCCCTCTTGTGGTGATCTGAGCCACTACATCACTAAGCTCTTACAGAGCTTGTTTTCTGATAATTGTATGCCAGTGACGGTGAGTGTGCCTGCTGAGTGAGCAGGTGTTGCTTGCCTGTGTGCGGGCTGCTACATTAGGAGTGTGTGTTGTTTAAGGTATACTTTCTGGCATTCACACATATCTACCATCTGTGATCAGTCTCTGGCCAAAATCTGGTTGCCTTCATCAAACTGCCCTTCTGTCTCTCGCTCCTGCCTTCTCTTTTCAGTGGCCTCTCCTGGTGCTGAGTGCTGTGTTTTAATGTGAACATTCTCTTTATCTTTCAGATCCTCAGCGGGAGCTCCCTCTGCATGCTGGCCCTGGCTATGTGCCTGATGAGATCTGGAGGAAAGCTGGTAAAAACCCTTACTTTTCTGCACATACACCTGTTTCTTAGCTGTCTTATCTGGGATTTTTGAGCTTTATCCTGCGTCAACATTTTATTTCTAAAGAAGTAAAATAATATTTGATCTACAATATTTGTAATCAGTGGCACAAGGTGTAACTTTGCTTCTATGTGACTTGTGTAGAGGAAGCAGTGAATGAGGTGAAGCGACAGGCAATGGATGAAGTGCAAAAGGCAGTGGCAGAGGCAGAGCAGAAAGCCTTCGAAATGATTGCTGTTGAGCGAGCCAAAATGGAAAAAACCCTGGTTGAGGCCAAAAGAAAAGCAACAGAAGATGCAATTCAGGTCATAAACGAACAAGAGGACTCTAGCGAGGTGAGTATTTATTAAGACCCCTCTCTATCATTGAATTCACTCCAATTAGCCAGATCTGTTCATATGCAGAAGTATGTGTTCACTTCTACCCACATTAACTCTTACATTTGCGTCCTCTCAGTGCTGCTGGAACTGTGGCCGGAAGGCAAGCGAGACGTGCAGTGGATGTAATGCGGCTCGCTACTGCGGCTCCTTCTGTCAGCATAAAGACTGGGAGCGTCACCACCTGATTTGCAGCCCGGGCCTGCAGGCTCAACCCAAAGCAGTGTCATCCCTTAACACGCGCGTCCTAACCAAAGCCCCTGAGAGCAGCACAGCCCAGAGCCCCAATCTGGAAAAAACTTCCAACACATCACGATCCACTACCCCTCGGAGCCCCACCTCAGCCTCCACCCCTGACACTAACACACATTAAACAATAGAGAAGAGATACAGACATTTTACAGCTCGGTACCATGAGAAAGGCTATAAACCATGCTAAAGAAGGCAAATGAATGAAATCTGTAATTGAACATTTCACACACACATGGTGGGAGTAATGACTTATTGTTTTCACTTGGACAAAAGGGAAAAATGTTTGGACCATTTTTTTTTTCTTTAAAAAAAAAGTGAACAAGATTAAATCACTTTTTTTGCAAATTATAGCAATGTTCTGTGTTCTGCATTTCAGGAATAGAAAGAAAAATCATCAGATGATGGCTATATATATCTTTACCGACCATTGAACTGGTGTTGAATAATTCCTCTTGCACAAATCTTGTCAGTCTTTTGTGTGTGTGCATGTTTGTGTGCATGTATGTTTGTACTGTATGTGTATGTTTCGAAAGCTTGGACAGTATGATTGCGTCATACAAGGCTGAAATGCTATTGAACAGGGGAACCAATCCAAAATTGCTCCCCGGGAGCTTCAATAGGAGGAGCTGCACACTGCTCCGGGTATCAATGTGTTTGCATGCCGGGATGGCTTTAATGCAGAGACAGAATTTACCTACCGGGAGCAATAAAGTATCAGTTATTAATAATATTTCTATTAATGTCTATAAGTAGGAACACCATTACGGGCCATGCATCAATCAGTTGTGATCCGAAGAGCATGCAGGTCACAATTTTCGAAAATGATACTAGTCTACTTTTTCTGTCTAAAAGTTAGATACAGGTGCTGGTCATAAAACTAGCATATCATGTTGATTTATTTCTGTAATTCCATTCAAAAAGTGAAACTTATACACATTTGTTACACACAGACTGATATATTTCAAGTGTTTATTTCTTTTGATTTGATTATTTATAACTGACAACTAATGAAAAACCCAAATTCATTCTCAGAAAATTCAAATATTACTTTAGACCAATACAAAAAAAAGGGTTTTTAGAAATGCTGGTCAACTGAAAAATATCAGCATATACAGCACTCAATACTTAGTTGCGGCTCCTTTTGCCCAAATTAATGCAGCAATGCGGTGTGGCATGGAGTCGATTGCTCTGTGGCACTGCTTAGATGTTATGAGAGCCAAAGGTGTGCCAATAATGGCCTTCAGATGTGCTGCATTGTTGGGTCCGTTTTATCTTTCTCTTATCAATACCCCGTTTTTTTTGTTTGTTTTTTTAAGCTCCAGTGAGTTTGCTGGAATTAAGAACATAGTCTTTTGAACCTGGTACTTGTAGCTTTGGCACTGTATAAAGGTACCAAGTCCTGTTGGAAAATGAAATCTCCCAAACGTTGGTCAGCATCAGGAAGCATGAGGTGTGCTAAAACTTCCTGGTAGACAGTTGCATTGACCTCGTTCTGAGGTCCAAACACTAGACCAACACCAGCAGATGGCATCGCTTCCCAAACCAGCACTGACTGTGGAAACCTTAAACTAGACCTCAAGTGACTTTGATTGTGTTTTTGTTTCTCAGTCCTCTCCAGGGTGCTGTTATTCCTATCGCTTGTACAATTTTCTCTCCTACATATTTTCCTTCCCCTCTCCTCTCTATGAATTTTAATGGACACAGCGCTCTGTGAACAACCAGCCTCTTTAGCAATTACCTTTTGTGTCTTGCTTTGCTTATACAAGGTGTCAGTGGTTGTCTTTTGGACAACTTTCAAGTCGGCAGTCTTTCATATGATTGTGGAGCCTACAGAACTAGACTGCGGGACCATTTAATGGCCATTGTAGGTGTTTTGAGTTAATTACTGATTCGAGTGTGGCACCAGATGTCTTCAATATTGAACCTTTTCACAATATTCCAAGTTTCTGAAATACTGAATTTGTTTTTTTATTAGTTGTCAGCTATAACCATCAACTTAAAAGAAATAAACACTTGAAATATATCCGTGTGTAACAAATGTGTATAGTATACAAGTTTCACGTTTTGAGTGAAATTATGGAAATAAATAAACTTTTTCAAGATATTCTAATTTAATGACCAGCACATGTATTACTATACAGATAGCAAACAGTTCAGTGATATGAAAACTAACTTGCATGTGAATTCTGTTTAATTTATTTTTTACCTGACTCCCCAATCCCTGAGTATTCAAAGTCAGAGAGCCTTATGGGAAATATTCCAGCATAATAGAATGGTAACTCTGTGCATTTCCTGTAAGGTGGCTTTATAGTAGTTCTTAAATTACATGGATTTTCTCTCCCAAATAATTTAGCATCTAGTAGACTGAATGGCTGTGCATTTGCCTACACCCTACATCCTAATTCATCCCATTTTATTAAGCGAATGCAGTTGATCATGCCTCGATATCCCTGGCACTCCTGGAACAGAGAGGGTTAAGGGCCTTGCTCAACTACACAACAGTAGCATCAGTCAGCTTGGCTCTTAAATATACAGCTGTGTTGAAATATAATAGATATTAAGTACACAATCTTTATAAAAGTTTATTTCATTGCAAATGTCAAAAAATATTTAACTACAGAAAACAAAGAAATTAACTATGAGCTGTTCACAAAATTGCAGTGAATGCATATTTCTTAAACTTAAAATATGTATCTTATTTCATTTCTGTCAAACAAATCTAATATTTAGTTTAGTATAAACACGATTTTTTTTAAAGAACTGCTTCACATCTGTTACATAGTCAACCAACATCTGGCACCTGTCAACTGGTATTCCAGCCCAAGATGCTTTGACTACATTCCACTATTCATTTGTATTTCTTGGTTATGCCTCAGAAACGGCATCTTTGATGCCACCCCAAGTTTTCTATCAGATATATATATATAAGGTTTGGGTTACTATATAACCTCAATTTTATTGGGTTGGACAGGTACCAACATTTTGCTGGTTTACTGGTTTATTTGGTGTTGTTGTCTTGATACCCGTTTGAAGGGCATTTTCTCTTCAGCGTGCAGCAGCATGTCCTCTTCAAGTATTTTGATATATGAAAACTGGTCCATTATCCATGTATGCAATAAATCAGCCCAGCACCATAGTAAGAGAAGCATGCCCATATCATGATGCCTGCACCGCCAGGCTACACTGTCCTCATAGTGTCTTTAGAGTTTGCAGGTCAACTTACAAACTGTCTGTGGCTCTTGGACCCAAATAGAACAATTTTACTTCATCGGTCCAAAAATGTTTCTCCATTTCTCTTTAAGACAGTTGATGTGTTCTTTGGCAAATTGTATCCACCTCAGTACATGTCCGAACAATGTCTCGAATGACCCATACTTCTCTGGCTTTCAAGGAGAAATGTATATATACAACATATGCTGGCTTCGCCCTTAAATAGGGGTCAAATGAATCACACCTATGTCTTTACAGTATGATTGACCTCACTAAATGAACTCCACACTATTATTTTGAACACACCCCTTTCATTTAATTATTCAAATACACAGACTTATGTGTATGCGTACAGTATAATGAATGCTGAGTCTGTTGGTTTTCTTAGAATCTGCACCAACCGGTCATCTGCGAATATAAACTATACCAAAAACACTGATTAATATGGTTAGTCATATTGGACTACTATTATTTTGAACACTACTGTCGATTACCCATATGGTAAACTAATATATTTTGTATGTTATGAATATCTAAGTATCCAGTGAATTTATTTGTTGCATGGCAGGATATTTTAGCCCACTGTAAACATGGCATCATGTGACTTGCCCAATAAAACTGATCAGGCCAAGTTAAACTTCACCATTAGATGGACACTGAGAGTAGACTTGTCTAGAAGCATTTTCTGCCATTCTACCCAAGAGTGGATAAAGTTTCTTAAAAGGATGCCAAACAATCCTCACCAGCTTTTGCTCACTATGTTGCTCACAATACTGCCTCAGGTCTAGAGGATCATGCCTGTGGTGATGAATAGTGGATAATCAAACACATGAAAATGTAACAGGTACAAAGTATATGAGCATTGTGTTTACAGGCGACTTAATAATCTCAGGGTTAATTTCCTTAAAATTACTAAAGGATTTCTTAGAAATGTAAAATTGATTTAATTTGTAAAATGAAAAATGAGAAACTTGGACCAAGTCTGTAACAAAGCTAGAGCTTAGTTTGAATTAATCTCTATTAAAACTCCTAAGAGTTACAATTATCTACTACAACATTTTCAAGGCAAGTCACCTTGTGTTTTTCTAATTCTTTAACAAAACATACTCCAAAAAAAATAATAACCTTCTATTATGGGGTGTTAACTGGCTTTGAAACTAAGTGGGCAAAAGTACTACTACTACTACGCCCATGATATTGTCCTTGGCATTGACTAATAATGTATTCTGTGGCTAACAGATGTGTATCTGTGGAATGAACACACTCCTCTTCCTAGTACAGAAATCCCATGTCTCTGAGTCATTATTTGATGGGATGCATTAATGATCTTTTATGTGATATGCTTCAGTGCCAAATTAAGAGCACGGTGAAATGAATGTTCTGTTTAATGGTGTTGCAGCTGAATCTATTTAAATCTCAGGAGTACATTCTATGTAAATACGTTTATTCACTTGTTCCCGCTTAGAGAGGATAGAGGTTCACTTTTTCTGCCATTATGTTACAAAATGAATTCCATTATTTTTTCATTATGAAATGACTTAACTGTAAAAATATGATTATAAACAAAAACATCTGTATTTTGTGAGCCATGTGTCACTAGCAGCCATGTGTCACTAAAACATTTGTTTTCTCACGGGACACAATGAGAATCTTCATATGAAGTAGTAATAAAGAAATAACTACAACTTTGCTTGAATATATTTATTATTTAAAGACTTTTTGGGGTGGCACGGTGGCGCAGTGGATAGTGCTGTGGAGTTTGCATGTTCTCCTCGTGTTTGTGTGGGTTTTCTCCGGGTGCTCTGGTTTCCTCCCACAGTCCTCAGACATACACGCTAGGTAAATTGGAAATGCTAAATAGTCATTAACTTATAGATATGTGTATAGATATAGATAACTTGTATTGATAAGTGACTTTGCGTATGATATCAGACTTGTGTATGAATATGACCAAGTTCCTGTCATTAGAATATGCCAGTTCCACAAACAGTTCCACAAACAGTTCCACAAACATTCTAAAATTATAATTGAAACGTTGTTATTATGATTTATTAAGTACTTATATATTTAATAGTAAGAAATGTTGCACCACGTCTCATTTAAGGGACTGTATTACTGTTTTCTATTAAAACACAGTGTCAATTGATTGTCTTTACTAAAATTGCAGTGTTTGAGAGATTTTGTGAGAATTGCGTTTGCAATAATGTAGTATGCATTGAACTTGGTGAAAAAGCACTGAGTTGCACTGTACTGTGGGCAGAGTGGGTTACAATTGTGAGAATTATTGAAATATTTGTTTTATTTTACATACGTCTGTTTAGAAACAAATGGACTGTCTTTGAATTTGGGATAAAATTAGGCTTCATTACTGTTCATCTGGTTAATTCATTTATCAAAAATTACATGTCATTGTTACATACTCAGGGGCAGCACGGTGGTGCAGTAGATAGTGTTTTGGCCTCACAGCAAGAAGATCCAGCATTTGATCCCTGGGTGGGGTGACTCAGCAAATTTCTCTGTGAGGTTTTCATGTTCTCCCCGTGTTTTTGAGTTTTCTCAGGGTACTCGGGTTTCCTCCTGCATTCCAAAGACATGCATAATAGATTAATTGGTGTCTCTAAATTGCCCATTAATGTTTACATGTG
>JAOUQT010000015.1:5421087-5438333 GCA_025769995.1 Xyliphius kryptos | reverse complement strand
AACAATTTGTCCTCTTTTGAACTCTGGTATGCCACCCATAATGGTGTGTGTGTGCATTGCAATATTTTGAGCAAAACTGTGCTCTTACCCTGCTAATTGACCTTCCAACATGACAATGCCAAGGTCACACTCTGCTCTTACTGGTGCAATGTGCTATTAATAAAAATTGGCCACCAGGCTTGTCTAAATAAGCCATGAAACCTCCCACACTAAAATGACAGGTGTTTCAGTTTCATTGTCTAACCTCTGTAGATGACTGTGTTTGTAACGAATCTATATAATATAGGCATTTCACTGTTTGTATTGAATTACCAAAATATATTAACTTTGTGATGATATTCAAATTTATTGAGATGCACCTGTACATATGGTCTCAGTCCTTCACTTTCTATTTGTAGCTTGTGAAAGAAATGGACAACGAGAAAAGGATGCGTTTGCTACAGTTTGTTACCGGAACATGCAGGCTTCCTGTTGGGGGGTTTGCTGACCTCATGGGTAAGTGTGTTATATGCTGCTCCTGCATGAATTGCCTGTCTAACTTGGCCTGTTCAATAGGATATGAATATAAATACATTTTCGTTCATTAGGGAGCAATGGACCACAGAAGTTCTGCATTGAGAAAGTGGGAAAAGAAAACTGGCTTCCCAGGAGCCATACATGGTGAGTTTATTTTGTCATATTATAATTCTCACACTAAGACAGCATTGATTAATTACAATAAAAGTCAAAACTGTTTATTCTTCTGGTGTATGTTCTATAATTTTCTTTTTATCTACTGCCACTAAAACATACTGGGCACTGGTATCTTAGAGATTAAGTAATTTGGCAGCTGGGCTATATCTTTAAAATTCAGGAGTTCAAATCCCTGCTGCCACTGAGGGTCATTGTGCAAGTTAACTGCACTCTGTAGTCTCACCTTGGCATAATACATCAAATAAAGTACATAAAAAAATATTTGCCATATGATGATCTTTTTCTGTTTTTACCACAACAGTTTCAATCGTTTGGATCTGCCTCCCTATAAGAGCTATGAGCAACTCAAAGAAAAGTTGATGTTTGCCATTGAGGAGACGGAAGGCTTTGGTCAAGAGTGATGCATACATCCGAACCCCTGCATGTCCTTTGCACTTTTCGATGGCAGCAGTTTCCCACTTAGACTTGGCTGGGTAAATGTTGCTGTTACTAATCAAAAAAAGATATAAGAAAAGAAAGAGATGTGAGCAAAGAACATCTCATTCATCATATCAAAAAGGCTCACATTTCCCCTTTGATTGCAGAGGCACCATTCAAAGTTTTTGTAATGCTGTCTTTGTGCGATACCTATGCACTGGAATGCCTGGGCTTAAATAAACTAACCTACACTTGACACAAACACATACAAACATAACCTGCCCTGGCTATTCACACAGGTTGGCTGAAACTATGATCAACTATTATACAAGACTGTTTTCCTGCTTTTATTTGTTCTTTTAACCTTATACATGCCTCGTTTACAGTTGGGTGCTAATTTTTTCAGGCAGCACCTATTAGCTAGACTGTATGCATGCATATTCTTTTCAATTTAATTTCAGTCATTTAGAGTAGAGTGTTTTAGATTTCTGATTAGAAGGAATGCTGATAAAGCACGTTTAGCTATGATCTTAATGGACAGAAATGACGAGAGTCAATACGCATATAAAGTTTGTGTTAGTAATTGAATCTCTTAAGAAAACATGGAAAGCATCGGCATGCTTTAGTGCAAGTGAATCCATCTGCTTTTAAATCAAATACCCTGACATGTTAAAGACGTTACAAATTCCACGTCTCATTATTGGAACAAATACCTAGCATGCCATAAGATGAACAAATATTTGAATACTGAAATGTATGTCATGAGGTTAATATTGTAGATGGTATTATGCTTTAATATAGGTAATAAATCAATCTGTTAAGAAACAAGATAAGGTGCACCTTAAATGCTAAATAGTTTCATTTTGACAAGTTTATTGTCTCTGTGTCATCAAGCCTCTTTAAATGTTCTGAGGTGAGCCAATTTATATTAGACTTGAGTCTGAACATGCACTTGTCACTTTCTGGTTTTCTGTATTTCTCTAAAGCTTGGTCCCTTTAAACGTCCTGTTATTCTTTAATGTAGAAACTATAAATGAAATATCATCAATAATGATTTTGTAAGAGGCGTCTCAGGCTTTCTGTTGTTTAAAGCTGCTGAATTTTGTTTACATGTGTCTTGTTTTTAATGAACTTTCTGATCAGGTTGTTACGTAGGGAATTATGCATAGAATTGTTCTAAGAAAGAAAATTGTGTACTTTCTGTTAATTTTCACAAGTAAATTGAAGCCACATAAGTTTGAAAACCATAGTCTTTTACATTATGATGTTATTGTAGTGTCTGATCACAGCTGTGTTTGGGGGGGCGGGGGAGAGCAACATTAATCATTTCTGTTCTTAAAAAGTACAGTTAGTATAGAGCTCTGCAACCTGTTTACTAGCGTGTTTATCTCTCTAAACTGTGAACCCGTGTTATTAATATGGAAGTCATTTTACTTCGTTTTTTATTTAGTTAGTTTTGATAGACATAGCTGAATAGGGCAGACCTACAAGTATTAACACCGTTTCTTTATACATCAGCACAATAATAAAGCATACATACAATACACTGCAATATATATATATTAGCTGTAGAAAATAAGTGAACAGATCCGCAATCTGTTATTTATCGACTCAGTACTGGATCAATCAGAATGTTAAAATTATGCAAAATTACAATATCTTTTTTTTTTAGCACCACATTAAATACTGGACAGTAAAAAGATGAAGTTGTCTTATTTCTGTGAAAGCCTCTATTTATTTATGGTTTTCATTTTTTTCAAAGAGCTAGAGGGTCTGTCTGGGTGTCCTTGTATGCCGCGGGTTTGAGAGTATGGTTTAAATTTACAGACAGCAAAATGCACAACAGACCTAGCGATGTGCAAGTTCAACTTGAATCTCTATAGCTAAAACAAATCCACCTTTCAGTGCTGGGTTTCTCTACTGTGGTGTGATTATTGACTGATCCAAGTGTTCGAACTGAGATTTGTCAGCAAATTGAGGTCATTATGTTCATCATCCCCCAGTTATTTTAATCATGCCTTAAAACCCATTTTCTAGGTAATAAGAATGTTTAAGACGCTTTCGTTTATTTATTTTTGTATCTATCAATGGCATTGTAAATCTTGTAACATTTAGCTTATCTTTAAATAATAATTATTAACATTATTGGGGTTTAATGTTGTTTTGAACGAATTTTATTTTTCTTATGTGGACGTGTACAGTTGGTTGATTCTTGTCAATATATTCTGAACTGAACAAATAAATAAATAAATAATACATTACTTGTCTATGTCCATGTTCTTTAAACAGCTGGGGTAAGTAAATATTAAATAAATGGGGCCATTGCAGCCAATCATTCATATATTCATTGGGCATCGTCTTTGGGAGTTTCTAACCGATTTGTTAGTGTTCAATGTCTTGTAGGTTTTGTAAAAAGTATACCTAATGTTTAACCATTTCAATTAGCTGTTATACTAGTTGTAGCCTTGTGGTTAGGAAATCGGCCTTGCAACTGGAAGGGCCCTGGTTCGATTTGTAGTAGCACCAAGTCATTATACAGGTGAAGTGCTTTTGGGCAAGGCATCTTATGCCTGGTTGCTCCCTAGGCATTTTGGAGACTGCTCACCATTCCAGGCGTGTGAACTTACCTCAAGTTTGTATATACTGTGTGTTTCACTGCACCGATTGGTTAAACGGGGACAATTATACTGTATGCAAACACAGTGGCAAATACATCATTTTCACTCATTTGATTCCAAGTACAAACCCGATTCCAAAAAAGTTAGGACAAAGAGCAAACTAAGTAAAAACAATGCAATAATTTACAAATCTCAAAAGCTGATATTGTATTTGCAATAGAACATAGACAACATATCAAATGTCCAAAGTGAGTCATTTTAATTCTCAAGAAAGTTGGGATAAGGCAATCAGAGGCTGAAGAAGTTAAATGTACAACAATTGCAACACATTGTTAATTGGCAATAGGTCATTAACATGACTGGTTATAAAAAGAGCCTTTCTAAGTGAAGTAAAGATGGGAAGAGGATCACCAACCCCCCTTATTTTTCCCTGACAAATACTGGAGCGATATTAGAAAGTTTGACAGTGTAAAATTGCAAAGAGTTTGAACATATCATCTACATTGAATTATATCGTCAAACAATTCAGAGAATCACTGTGCGTATGAGTCAAAGCCGGAAAACAATACTGGGTGCCCGTGATTTTCAGGCCTTTAGACGGCACAGGCATGCTTCTGTATTGGAAATCACAAAATGGGCTAAGAAGTATTTCCAGTGAACATTATTTGTAAACATAATTCACCGTGCCATCCGTCATTGCCAGCTAACAATATACAATAACAACAAATAGTTCTTTATGGAAATCAGGGAGGCCGTGTCATTCGGACTAAAGAGGAGATGTTATCCCAAGTTGTTATCAGTGCTCAGTTCAGACGCTTGCATCTCTGATGCATTACTGAGTATGGCATGAGGAGCTTACACGTCTGGAAGGACTGCTTCATTGCTAAAAGGTATATCCAGGTTCTAGAGCAACATATACCCCCATCCAGACAACATAGAACTAGGATTTAGTAGGTATAGAACATGAAAGTATGAAGCAACTTTCGGCTTTTCCCTGCCAGTCAATCGCATTACGAACTGGCATGTTTTTACGCCGGATGTCCTTAGAACTCGAAAAATGTATTGTCTCCAAATCACATGGATGTCTTTGGGCAGTGGGGCAACCGGAGAAAACCCACGCAAACACGGAGAGAACATGCAAACACACACATTTCCTTGAGCACCCCACCCTGATAATGAGCCCGGGTCCTTCTCTGATGCTTTTTGAATGGTAAAAAAATTTTCATTGCCTTGTGATTTCCGTGACACATTTTTCACGGATACTGTAAATTGAAAGTAGCCCAAAAAAGCACCACGCGAAACTTCATTGGATGTCATGCAATCCCAAATAACAGTTCGGAATAAAAGATTATAATTGGTAAAACTTTTTGAGGTTTCTGAAAAGCGCTGAATAAATAAAAATGTATTGTTATTATTATTATTACTATTATTATTACTATTATTATTATTATTAAGTAGGTATAATGACGGGATTGTAATCTCATAATTCACACTCCAGACCAGATGTTGGCGGTAATGCTCCAAATAAGTCGGCTGCCACCGCCAAAAAAACAAACGAAAGAAAGATACACGCCTAATTGGGGGTAATGCGCGAACCTGGCAACCCTGCTTTCATTTCCGTTCAGCTATCGATAATAAAAGGACTCGGCGGCGCCAAGGTTTGGACTTCGCGGGTCAATTTTTGAAAGTTGTTTGGTAGAATCCGATTTAAATCGGCGCCATCTCAACAGCAACCATGGTAAGGTTTTGTAACATCAGTTGTTTCGTTTGTCTATTATTGTATTTCTTCAGTATTACGCGTTATGACAAAATAATTAGCATATTTTATTGTAGTCCGCCAACTACGTTTGTCTTGCGTTCTGTTCGTCTGAATTGTCGAGTTCCGCTTAAATAGAGGGGGTTTTAAATGGTTCTTTTGGGCCTAGTTGAATTAATATTTGATGATAGCGTCCAGAAATCAATGCCTATTTAAGTTGTACATATTTTGCGTTAAGATATGAGGCTAGAACTTGATGTTACAGAATGAATGGCAAGCTAGCTAGCATTATAGCCGTAGCTAAGAGGGGCCATCTTGCTAGCATGTTAGCTGCAATCTTTTGTAGCCCCGGCTGTAATGAGAGCTTATCTCCGCTTGTGTTTTTCAGACGGTCGGGAAGAGCAGTAAGATGCTTCAGCACATCGACTACAGGATGCGGTGTATACTGCAGGACGGTCGGATATTCATCGGGACGTTCAAAGCATTCGACAAGCACATGAACCTCATTCTGTGCGACTGCGACGAGTTTAGAAAGATTAAGTAAGATATGTGTGTGAGAAACAGCATGGCATTGTGTTCTCTTTGCAGGAATTCTATGATCTCATACATCCCCAGAAATATAAAGTTTCAAATTTTGTCATTACCATTGGAGAAATACGTAGACTTACCTTGTTCTAATCGGAGCATTCCATTCTGTAAATGGTTCTGCCAGGGTGAACCATTAGCAATATACACATTGTCCACTTAATTAGGCACACCTTGTACTAAAAGGTTGGACCATATTTTGCTTTAAGAATTGCCTTAATTCTTTGTGGCATACAGAGATGGTATGCTGCATTCCTTGGTTGTAGAGAGATTGAGTTGCTGTTGCCTTGATTATCTTGAACCAGTCTCCTCTAATATCTCACATCAAGGCATTTTCATCTACACAACTGTCGCTCACTGGATATTTTCTCTTTTTAAGAGCAGTTTCTGTAGGAAAAAAGCAAAATACTCAAACCACCAACCATGCCTCATTTGAAGTCACTTAAATCCCCATTCTGATGCTCGGTTTGCACTTCAGTAAGTTTTCATTAAATAATCCTCTGCTGTTTTAAAGATGCACATTGCCTCTTCTGTATACCAAACACTACGGCTCTACGCTGTAATGGCCATAAACCATACATATGCGTGGTAAGCAATGAATCAACCCCTACTTTGATATTTAAAGATGAAGCCCATTATTCTGTCGTAATGGCCCTAACAGCAGTTGTGGTGTTAGAAAATATCAGTCCTTGCCATTGCTGGCTAGAAGTTTAGGGGTAATTCACAATTCATTCCAGACTCACTTCTCGTGTGTGTGTGTGTGTGTGTGTATGAATGAAATCAGAAATTGTATTTAAAATAAAAATGTTTGAATCTGTACTTAGGGATTTGATCATTATGCATGTCTGATTTGTATAAAATCACCATACAAATTAATATTTAGTTTGGTTTTATCATTAGCATGTTTCATTCATAATGTACAGTATATCAGTTTGAACCACAACACCCCCAGTACAGTGTGCCTATAATGCCGATCCCTGTTATGTTTCTTAGGCCCAAAAATTCCAAGCAGCCAGAGAGGGAAGAAAAGCGAGTGTTGGGTTTGGTGTTGCTCAGAGGAGAAAACCTGGTTTCTATGACTGTTGAAGGACCACCTCCCAAAGATGTATGCTATATAACTCTGCATGCTCAATTTTGTAATTAGATGCGTTCACATTTGCCAGTCTAATCTCTGGCTTTTATTGTAGACTGGTATTGCCAGGGTGCCCTTGGCTGGGGTGGCTGGTGGCCCAGGTGTGGGTAGAGCTGCTGGAAGAGGTGTGCCAGCTGGAGCTCCCATGGCCCAGGCTCCTGCTGGACTTGCTGGCCCAGTGAGAGGAGTTGGTGGCCCGTCACAACAAGTAAGTTACTAGTTGCTCTCAACACCATACCTATCTACCTACCATGATCTTAAGAAAAAGCAGTTATTGTGTTTTGGGGGAGCATTGTGTTTGTGTACTGAGTTACTAAAATTTGTATCGTTTTAGCTAAGCTAATAAAAGTCTAGAATGTTGACTTGTGTTGTCTATTTGTAGATGATTAAGATTTAGTTTATGCAAAGGTTTTGCTTCTAGTAATGTCATTACATTATGTGCTCCCTCTTTAAGGTCATGACCCCTCAGGGCAGAGGCACAGTGGCTGCTGCAGCAGTTGGTGCCAGCATTGCTGGTGCACCCACACAATATCCACCAGGCAGAGGTGCCCCTCCTCCACCAATGGGCAGGGCTGCACCACCTCCAGGTAACCTTGATGTTTATTATGTTACAGACCTCAAATTGGTTTAAAGGGGAACATCAAACAATGTACCGACCCCCTGTCAGTTTGCAAAGTATAGTGGCGTTGACGCTGGTGATTCTGTAGCCATGATGAACACTTTTGCAATCTGAGATTGATGAGGAATTTCTAAAGCAGGATTACTCTGAGCTCGGAATCTCACTTGAATGCAGTGGATTGTGGGCCTCTGATCGTTATTCGATTTAATATTAAACTGAAGCCTCTTATCGTGCATTCTGCTCAGGCATGATGGGTCCTCCCCCAGGCATGAGGCCACCCATGGGCCCCCCGATGGGCATGCCACCAAGAGCCGGTGTCCCTATGGGCATGCCCCCTCCAGGCATGAGACCTCCCCCACCAGGTGTAAGGGGTGAGTATTGGAGTCCATTTTATTTTACACAGTATGTAAAAGCATATGTACATGTTGAAAATAATTTTAGGTTGTCACTGTGTTTAATTACTGATTCTGTCAGAAAAGATAATACAACGTGGGGGGAGGTAAAATATGACAAGGTTTTATCTGCGTAATGGGCAACCAACAGAATTTAAATGCATGCTGCTAATTGAGTGATAGACATGTTTAATGAAAGTCAACACTTGTATGACCGAATACATGCGTGTGAATGAGAGGGACAAAGGTAGAACTGTCAGGCTACAGGGAGAAGTGGTCGCAAAGGTGCAATAATTTGGATATTAGGATCAACTGCAGATGGGAAGTGTGGATAAGGGGTGAAGATGAGTACAGGCAGGGTGGAGTGGATGGAAAAGTGTCAGGAGTGATGTGTGACAAAAGGGTTGCAGCAAAACTGAAAGGAAAGGTTTAAGAGTAGTGAGACCATCTTTAGATGTTGGGGTTCTCATTAGGAGTTACTAGGATGGACAGGACTAGGAATAAGAACATCAGAAGGACAGAACAAGTTGGAAAAATTGGGAGACAGTTAGAGATGGCAGACTGAGATGGTTTGGTTAATTGCAGAGGAGACACAGTGAATATATTGGTAGGAGGATGTTGGAGATAGAGCTGCCAGGCAGAAGGCATAGATGAAGACCAAATATGTGTGGATGTGGTGAATGTAGACATGCAGGTAGTTGGTGTGAAAGCAGAAGATGCAGAGGACAGAGTGAGGTGGAATAGATAAAAGGGAGAGGCTGAAAGAAGACATGTTTAATAATATGGGGCCTGCTCAAATTAATAGCAGTGTATAGTTTAAGTAATGAGGTCATTCCTTATGATTATAATGGTGACTCTTAAAGAAGAAAGGCAGAAAATGTTGTAACAGCTGGTATTGGCCCTTCTTGGGTGTGTAAAATGGGACGTTTATTACCAAAATAAAAAAAAACCTTATCCAGACGTTAATTGGAGAGAGGCACAAAACAGTGCAGCAAAAACTTTGTTGCTTAGCTAAAATTATCACATTTGTTAAAATGACAAATGTGATTGCTAAAGAAATACCACTGTCTGTTAAAAAATCTGTTAATATTGAATTTTGTAAATGCACACCGATAAAACGGTTCAGCTATCATGCAATGCAATTTATGAAACGACACAAGCTGTGTCCTCTACAATAAAGTGATCAACCTAGAATAAGTAAAGTATGTGGACACACCATAGGTAGTAACCATATGACAATCTAGATTACTGAATATAGAATTTTTAACCAGTTACATACTGAAAAATTATTAATGTACAGATGTAATGTACAGGGAAAATCTTGTATGCATAGGTTGCTGTGTTCCAAAAAAAAATTAAATTAAATTCACATTCAAAGAAAATACAAGAACATGTCTGATGAAACGCGAGTCAAGAAAACTTATGTCTTGCTGGCTAAACTGGGGGGGGGGAAACATTAGCCAGAATTCAGTAATATTACATAATGTAATTGTTTGACTTGTATTTTTGACTTGCTCCATAATTTTCTTTATTGTAATATATATCTTTTATAGCCTTTTCCTGATGATCACCACACTGAGTCACTTGCATTGCCAATCTGGCATGTTTTAAGTCTTACTAACACAACCTTTGACCTTTCCGGCTTGTACAATTTAGCTGCCAATTCTCCAGTAGCATAATGAAAATTGTTACTGCTTTTTACAGATTTAAAAAATTATAAACCTTGTATATGTTCAGGATTTCTTATGTGGCCCTTATTTATATATAAAAAACGTATAAGAACCTATAAACGTATAAAACCTATTGGTGACATTGCAGTGGATGTCATAATGTCACACTAAGCAGAGTGAAAGATGGTAAAGACTTTTTTTTTACTTAAGTTTATACATGAACAATTTTCTCAACTTCCACCCTAATCTGTTTTTAATCTTTATTGTCAAAGGTATTCACTCACCTATTTAAGTTTTCAATCATTTCCATTTCCTTGGGTATATACAAGTAAAATCAATCGCCTGGTCATGTGGATTTCTTCTACAAATGTTTGTGAAAGAATGGGTCACTCGGGAGCTCGGTGAATTCCACTGTAGTACTGTGATTAAATGCTCCTAGTGTAAGGCCATGTATAATGTTGAGAAAGGTCAGTGGATGCTAAGGTGTGTAGTGCGCAGTGGTTGTTGATGTTGCTACAGACTTCCGAATGTCATGTGGCATCAATAATGGAAAATTGTAGATTATAAATGGAACAAAAAAGTGACATTTAATTGTTCTTTGTGTCCGTCAGGTCCGCCTCCTCCAGGCATGCGCCCTCCAAGACCTTGATTTGATGCTCAGGAAGTGTGTTATGAGCCGCCTTGTATAGTTTGAATTTTTTGGTTTTTCTATTTTTCTTTATTTTTAAATAAAATGCAACATCTTTTACATTTTGTCCTTGTTTGATTTAATGAATTTTCATTTACTGAGTACAAATAGTCAATGCTTTGAAGGGGGAACTTCAGTTGCTGGTTAGTTTAATGGGCTCCAACTTGTATTGGGAAGTGTAGACTGAAATTTGCAAGTGTTTCTCTGCAGAATGTGCAAAGTTGTATACAAGCTCTCAATTTGTCATTATGGATTTATGGTCATCATCAGAATGCTTTATTTATTTATATTTCCTCCCACAAAAGATCTGAATTTGCATGAACATAAATGCGCAAGCATGATCCGGTCATTTCTCTGTTCTGTGCCTTCGTGGTTTCCAAACTTTGGTTCTGGAGAATCTTAAGAGTAATTGGTTCTAAATTGAACAGTGACGTGGCTTTTTCTATAAAGACGGTGCAGAAATCAGTGAAGACCACATCTTGCAGCCAGGGTAGTTTATCTGGTAGAGCATGCACTGCTTCATAAGGCCAGTTGGAAATACCTATCCTACAAATCCCCTGTGCAGTTAATCAAATGTGATTAATTCATTATGTTTTATTTCTTTTCAATTTCGGACATGTATGTAACGTGTTTCTAACATGTTTAGTGAGCTATTAAAATCAAGCCTTATAAAAAAGCAAATCATTAAATTACCATAAAAAGGATGTAGTTTGATTCCAACAAGCATATATTACAGGCATCACTTGTCTATTGCAATTCTAAGTAGTTTGTAAGAATGTTTTATGATTTTTGCAAATCACTAAATTGTTTTACACGTGGAAAGTACAAAACCAACCTCATGCTGAGGATGACTTTAAAAACAAATAACTTATTTTGGTCATTTTGACTTTGGATAACAAAATAGTTACATGTCTGCAATAAAGACCCCAAAGTGTTAGACTGAAGCAAAAAGCTTACCATCACATTTCATAATCAAAAACTGCTTTCATACCAGAATGAATAGGAATGATCGGTTATATTTTTAATAAGCTTTTAACCCAAATACGTTACAGCTTTTAACCCGAACACAAATTTTAACGTTTTTGTTTATCTGTGATGTAACATATCCAGTTTAATTATTTTTTTATTAATATTCGTTTTTTTTTTTTGCTTTTTATAGACTTTTGTGATCTAATTTTTGTGTGGAGTTTGCATGTTCTCCCCTTGTTAACGCGGATTTTATCCGGGTACTCCGGTTTCTTCCCGCTTTCTAAAAACATCCATGCTAGGTTACTTGGTGACTCTAAAGTGGCTTTTATGTGTGTGAGAATGTGTATGTGTCCTACGATGGATTGACGCCCTGTTTAGGGGCCCTTGCTCCCAGAGTTGCCAGGTGGGCACCGGCTTGCCTGTTACCCCTTGTGGATTAGGCAAAAGAAAATGTTTGAATGAATATACTGTATATCATTTCTGTAAAACTGCTTTGTGACAATGTTCCATAAAAAAACTCTATATACATATAATTGAATCGAATTGCCGATAGATGTCGCTGTCGTTAAAAAATCCGACCTGACTCGGTAGAGGAAGTGACGTACCTCCATGAATTTTCACAACACGTGGGTCTTAAGCGATTTGTGTTTAGCACTCGGTTATAATTTGGAAACAGTTTAAAAACAACCTGCTTTTTTATATTATACGTGCGTATAAAGAAAGGTTGAAGACGTGTGTATTCTGCTGTATGTTGTGTTGTTTATTAGTTAGTCCATGTGTTTTGAGTATATCTAGCTAGTCTAGCGAGTTTCATCTGCAGTAGAAGCATGTTGTCGGATTTCGATCTGATTGGAACCATTGAGGACGACGCAGATTTACCAGCAGATGAAGAATCGGGATCTGAGGATGATGTGCGTAAATACACTACTTAAACTTTTCTGAATCGAAGATTTTATGGGTGTTGATGATGCTAATAAGTTAGAGGCAACTCTTCCAAACGAGTCTATATAAGTTCTATCTGATCTAATCTAGCTACATACACACTTCTTAAAGATGCATAAACACTCGTGTGTAAGCGTTAGATCTAGTCGGAAGTTCATGAAGACAGTCTAGGTTTATTAGTTGGCTGTTTGACGTCATATTTACTTGGCATGCTAGCTTTCCTGATTACTGTTACTTTTATTGATTCATTTTCTTTTCCGCTTAATCCACATGGGGTTGCGGGCCAGCTGGTGCCCACCCAGCAACTCGCGGCGCGGGGGCAGGAGCAAGGGCACCCATTCGTCGTTTTACACACACATTTACACACCAACGGGCAAGTTAGAGACACCAATTAACATAAGATGCATGTCTTTGGAATGTGGGAGGAAACTGGAGCACCCGGAGAAAAACCTGCTCTTTTCAGAGTTGCCACATGCGCCGCTTGAACCCGGGTTGTTCTTGCATGTATTTTTTGCACTCCTATGCACTGATTATGTACACACCTTGTCAAGGCCTACACATAAGTTCTCAGTGTGACCTGCCCACAGTATATGTCTAAGTAGTGGACATGTGACCGGATGTTTGTTTGACTGCTTAATGTCATCTACGGCATTGATGGCCATGTTAATTCCAGGAACACAAGTTCCACATCTTTTACACAAATCAGTGCCAATTTAGCATCTCAAAATCACCTAACCTGCATGTCTTTAGACTTTAGGAGTACTTAAACCCACTTGGAGAACATGCAAACTCTACACAAACGTTTCTAGGATCACGCCACCCAGGTATTGAACCCGGGTTCTACTTACTGTGAGGCAACAGCACTATCCACTGTGCCACTATGCCACTTCAAACCACTGGACAATCTCAACTAGTTAAAGAGAGTTAAATATTGTTTCCTTGACCGAAATCTAAGGTCTAATTCTTACTTCCTTCAGTTTAATTTGGCGATTAAAGGGCAATTTGGATGATGCTGGAAACCTTTAACCCAAATGAAAATAATAAATGAAAGCTGAACAAAAAAATTTTGGATTTATTTATAAAAGAAACCCTAGGTGTAGAGATTAATAACACTTGTTAATTCTAAGGCTAAAAGCACAAAGTGTATTTTTTATTAAAATTGGACAGGAGCAGACAATTGTATTGAGTAAGGAGAAGAGAGCCCTGAAAGGAAGAAGCAATGGTGACTTTAATGCTGACTTTGAGTTCGGAGAGAGAGACGGACTTTACAGCGAGGATTGGGCCATGGCAGATGTTATGAGTCAACTTAAAAAGAGAGTGAGTGTGCTTAATTTTTTAATCTTTCAAACTCTTAAAAACAACGGATTACTAAATATGGCTGATTTTATTTTTGCTTTATAGAAAGCACCCACCACACTGGATGAGAAGATCGAGAAAGTGCGGAAGAAGCGCAAACTGGAGGTAAGAATGTGACACTAATTGCTGCTTTCCAGTATGATTGTGCATTGTCTTACTTTCTGTCTCTTTGGTGTTCAGGAGAAAGTTCAGAAAGGGAGCAACAAAAGTGATGCTTCAGGCACAAAGGAAGCGGAAGAGGAAGATGATGCAGATGATGATGGCGATGGTGAAAATGGCGGTGAAGATGCTGAAGATGATGACGGAAGTGGTGGTGATGTAGACGAGGATGAATTTAATTCAGAGGATGAAGTAGTTCTCAAAAAAGCAGGTGAGTGTCAACAACGGCATCATTTCTGAAAGGTACAGTTTGTAATTTTTAAGGAAATAACGACACACCACCAAATAAGGAAGTGGTTAATTTCCAATTGTAGCACATCAGTTTGTCCCTTAAATTATTGAAAATTTTAAATTAACATTACTTAAATACATTTAAAATCTCTTAAAGGAGATCATTTTAGGGGAAATGAATGAAGCCTCAATGTAAAAGATATGTGAATATAACCCTAAGTGTGATATACCCTAAGTCAGAAAAAATATGTACAATTCTCTCTCTTTTTTCTAAACGGGGGTAAACACTGTGCTTTTAAACACAGCGAACTGTATGTGTACACCTGACCATCTCATACAAAAGCACAATGGTACTGTCACCTCAAAGCAAAAAGGACACAGGTTAGATCCCTGGCTGGGGCAACTTTGCATGGTCTCCCTGTGTTTGCGTGGGATTATTCCTGGTTTCCTTCCAAATACATGCATGATGGGTAAACTGGATATGATACATTTTCTGTGACTTGTGTACTATGTATATGACCTTGTGTATGAATGTAACATTGTTTATGTCATGAAATGGCCACAGATGCTACAATGAAGTTAAAACAATAAACAAATAAATAATTCTACAGACATTAGAGGATATCTGAAAACCTCAGGTCATTTTTCTACATATTCCATTGTTAAGAAACAGCTTTAGGTGCAATATAGCAACCCCTAAGGAAGAGCGGTAAAAAGACCTTGATAAGTGTTTGGGCTTGAACCCTGAACCTTTTGATTATGGGTACAAACACTGTCAAATAAGGTGCCATTATAAGGCGGGACATTTACAGACAATAACCGAAAACCTACATTCATACCCTCTAATTTACATGATCTTGCCCATGTCTATTATTTATTATTATAATTTTTTTTGTATTTCTGTTAATTCTTTCCCAAGGGTGTGTTTTGATGTGTCCCTGTAAGAACACACACGACTGCATGTCTAGTCACATGACCATCTCTAGTCTTCATTAAACATGCATCATAATTTGGAAAGTAATTTTTTCCCTGTGTGTTATTGGAAATAATTTATTTGGTTTGCTAGAAATAAGTCAGATTTATTTTTTTAAATAATTATTTTAAGTGATGTGTGCTTTGATTAATCTTCTTCTTCTTTCGGCATCTCCCTTTTATCAGGGGTCGCCACAGCATGTCAATCTTTTCCACCTCACTTTGTCCCCTTCATCTTCTGCTTTCACACACACTACCTGCATGTCTACATTGACCACATCTATATATCTCCACTTTGGTCTTCCTCTCCGTCTCCTGCCTGGCAACTCCATTTCTAATGTGTGCCTTGATTACATTTGTTCAAAATATTCAATAAATAACCATGAATAGCTCAACTGCATGTTTTGTTCAATTATTTTTAAATAAATATATGGATTGTTTTAGTAGGAAAAATAGTCCATATTTGTTACATTTAGGTGTTCTCAGCTGGGACATTTACTTGCTTTTGGTTGACTTTACAGCCAGCAGAGGGTTGTAAACTTAAACAATTGTACCTTTCGACTGTAACAGATGTGCAAATTTGCTTAGGTGTTTTTAACATTCTCAGCTCCTTGATCAGTATTATGTATTTTTTTACAGATACACTTAAAGAAAAAGGCAAAAAAGGGAAAAAGAAGGCAGCAGAAGAGGTACTGCTTTAATCTGTTTAGTTTTATTACGTGACCTGTGTCCTGAAAAATAATTTAGATTAACGTGAACTAGATTATTGGTTTCATGATCATGTTTTTTCCCCCCTTTAAGTGATGGTTTGTGTGTTTTTCTGCAGCCTGAAGCTTTCTTTGAAGACGCCTCACAGTATGATGAAAACCTAACATTCCAGGAAATGAATCTCTCCAGACCTCTCCTGAAGGTTGAATGCCATGACTTTTATCCAAACGTTTACTCCTAGTTATTCAAGGGCTCTCACAGTCGTGGGAAATTGTTTTCCAAAAGACTTCTTCCCAGTCTACCCAGCGTAATTGTTGTGGTGCAAAAAAATGTATTTTCTACAACTCTAACAAACTCTACCTAGTTTATTATAAAGGAATGGAAAAAGGTTGTTGTAAATGCAGGCAAGTTATTTACACGTTAAAGGTAATTGTGAACATGTTGAGGATGTAAAAAATATGTCAGAACCCTGGCACTACTATGATTATAGTTACAAATCGTTCTTGCATAATCGTTCTTGCATTTTGATAGAATATATTTATAGTGAATTTATTATGTTTTTAAATTTACCTGGTTAACAAGTGATCTACTGTTTCCACAGGCCATCACCACCATGGGCTTCAAGCAACCCACACCTATCCAGAAGGCATGTGTTCCAGTGGGTTTACTAGGGAAGGATATATGTGCTTGTGCCGCTACCGGAACTGGTAATTTTTTTTTTTTTTTTTTTAACTTGGCAGTTTTTTTACATGCATGCAGTAATGATGGAGCACTGTATTTTTATAAAATAAGTCCCTAATTAATAAATGGGCAGCACAGTGGTGTATTTAGAAGGAGCCGGGTTGTACCGCCAGGTGGGACGAATCAGGAAATTAAGTTTGCATGTTCTCCCTGAACAGTCTTTTTTTTTTTTTAAATTTGTTTGGGTACATACAGTATATATGTTTGTATGCCAGTAAAGAATGTGATATATTACATAATAGATCACTTTTGAGACTAAACTTGGGTTTTGTTACCCAGATTGCATCACATCACCCGAATGAGGATGAGTTTCTCTCAAGGTTTCTTCCTTACTTACTCCGGGAGTATTTCCTTTCCACCGTTACTCATCTGGGATAAAATGTTTTCCTGTAAAGCTGCTTTGGGACAATGTCCATTGTTAAAAGCTCTTTATAAATAAAATTGAATTGTTACCAAAAAAAAAAAATCACATCTATGTCATTGGATAGTGCTTGGCATCACAGCAAGAGGACCCGGGTTTGATCCCCGGATAGGGCAACCTAGGAATTTCTCTGTGGAGTTAAACACATTTGTGAGTGGCGAAATATATGTGAACCTT
>JAOUQT010000015.1:5365624-5376771 GCA_025769995.1 Xyliphius kryptos | reverse complement strand
AAGAGAGTAGTGAGACCAGCCTTGTTGTATGTTTTGGAGACAGTGGCACTGACTAAGAGACAGGAAGCAGAGCTGGAGGTGTTAAGGTTCTCATTGGGGATGACCAGGATGGACAGGATTAGGAACAAGAACATCAGAGGGACAGCACTGGTTGGAAAATTACGAGACAAATTTAGAAATGGCCGACTGAAATGGTTTGGACATGTGCAGAGGAGGGACAGTGTATATATTGGTAGGAGGATGTTAGAGATTAAGTTGCCAGGCAGGCAGAGAGGAAGGAAAAAGAGGAGATACATGGATGTGGTCAATGTAGACATGCCGGTAGTTGGTGTGAAAGCAGAATTTCACTTATGAGTCTGGTTCCTCTCAACGTTTTTTTTTCATATCATCTCAGGGAGATTTTTTTAACCTTATTTACTTAACCTTATTTAAATTTCATATTTATAAACTGTATATGATTTCCGTAAAGCTGCTTTGTGACAATGTTCCATAGTACAAAGTGCTATATAAAGAAAATTTCATTTAAATGATTACCACTACCAGATACTGTATGTGAAAATAATAATAATTGTATATAATTATATACAGTTTGCTTGCTGGAAATTATATAAATGCAATTCATTTGTGGTACAGTTGCCAAAGGATTTTACAAATATCTACCACCAAGAATATGACAGCAGAAGTAAGAATGTAACTTATTTATAGTACATATACAGGAACAGAAAAAAGGAAAAGACAAGTATGATCCATTAACTAATCACATATTATCACGTTCTTATGTTACATATTAATGAATAAGTAAAGAACTGAACATTCATTAGGCGCTTGATGTACTTGGTACTGGTGATTTAAAATCTCCCTGAGCTTTCTAAGCTGCCTGTCTTATATTTCTTTTTTTCTTCTGCCTCTTCATTTCCATCTAGCTCTTTATTGTCTATTTCTGTATCTATTTCCTGCTCTCTTGCTTCCACCTCTGCATATTTTTATTCTTTGCCAACCACTCACTCTATCATCTCTTCTTCCAATATTTTTGTCCTCGCTTACTTTGGTTTAAAAACATGTGCGATGATATCAACCATAATTTATAATACACAATATTATGTGCAAATACAAATAAATGTACATCAAGTTTTAAAACTCAATAATATACTCTGAATGGCCCAAACCTTGCTAGCAAGGACACTACATGCCAATGACATTTTATGAGGTTGGTGGTTGGTGAGAAACTGATTCTTTAAAAGTCAGATTAACATATATATGATTTCAATATCTTAAATTCTCTGTTAATTTTACTGCTTGCACATTAAAAACTGAATATGTTTCATATCTCATATCAGTATTATATCTGGACAAGGAAGTTACATTTATAGCAGCTGACAGAGAGAGAGAGTGCATTTGGTCGGCACTCTTTGTGTTCTAAATCAACCGTGACAATTCTACAATTAATAATTATTGATACTCATTCAATACAAATGTTACTACATACATTCCATGACAACTATACAAGTATATATAACTTTGTAAAGAATTCTGCTTGCATACTGCAATATAGTAAACTTGAGTTTATTGGATAAAAAATATCCAAGCGATGATTTAGCACAAACGTTGGTCTTCCATTAATTATTATTTTCTGTTCTGAGTTAAAGACTAGTTGTGATTATTTCTAATTTTTGAAATGGAATCTTCCAGTTTTGCTCACTAAACAAAAATAATGAAACAACCAGTACATTATCTAGACCATGGAAAAGTAAGTAGAAATAATCAACAATCATACAGTATAAATAGCGATCACTTTTAGCACCCCCCATTCTCACATAGGAAGCGAACAGCGTTAGCACCCCAAACTCACACCTGGCTACCCTACATGCTGTTTAGTTGCTAGATTAGACTTAGATTGAGAATCCAATTACAAGCAGTTAGCCATTCGATTGCACCTGGCATGGAAACCTTTTTCAGTAACATAAATCTGCTTCAGATGTTCAAATAATTTAGCTGTGTTCTCAGATAAATAAATAAATAAATATATTACAGCTTTTATTTTTCTTAAAATTTTGAAGTGTCCTCACTGTTCTGGATATAGGGTTTGAAAGTAATTTGCTTAATGTTATACTGTAAGTCATATTTTTTGCTTATTTTTAGGGCTGTCTGTTTTTAAGTTCTGTCTATACGAGCAAGATGGCCACCCCATGACCCACACGTTCACATTTCTCTGATTATTAGATTACTGTCCACGCCCAGCCTGTTTACTTCAGTTATTAGTTAAGTTATTTTATTTTAATACATTCATGTTTTGTTCCATATGAAGTACTGTGTATTGCTAGCAACAAGTTACCAAGCTTAATTATCTTTGTTCCCAATTGAGTTTCCTGGCATTTGACAAGGTTTCATGTGTTCTATAGTTTGTCTTCTATTTTCCCTTATAACTTATATTAGATATATTAGACTTATACAGATAACCAGAGCCCTGTCTGCCTTTGACGACAACATTGCCTTTTGTGTTTGACTGGAGATTTGGGCTTTCTGTTGAACTTTGCTGTTTTTATTTAATGAATATCATGCATTTTTCATCCAACACCTGCTCTCAACTAACACTGACTTTGTAAGTCTTTGACTTTGTGTCAAAGTAACATGATGTAAAATTTGACCTTGCTGGTAAAGGTTAGCTGGTAAATTTTAAAAAGGTGAGTACACCTCTCAGAATCTCTCACAAACACATACAATTGTGTTCAATAGCAGTTTAACATCACTAATGCAAAAAGAGAATACGACAGAATCATGGACACTGCTAATTGGATGTTATTGACTCATTTAATAAAAACAAACCTGTTAAAAAATAATAGCAGTATGGAGTTCAAATAGTGAGCTACTGGAAAATGTCAGCAGCCCTCGTAACAGGAGTTCAATTCCCTAGGGCTGCAACATCTGATATTAGAATGCTCAGTCAGCTTACCGTATTCCACAGATAATATCTTTGCAGCCAACCATCGCAAAAACAATGATGGTGTATGACTTGAACAGTGTTTAATAAACTGCATCATATGTCTAATGAACAAGGTAAAAGGCTTGGGACTAAGAGGTTGCTAGTTTTACGGATGTAACATTCACAGCTAAAGTAACATTAAGCATGGCAACTAATTCCCAATTTCCACCCCGTGAGCTTCAATCAGAGCACACTGCTCTGGGAATCTGTCTGTGTTAAGTTCATAGACTAATGCCACTACAGGGATCAATAAATGTGTATTTGTGAATGACAATAAATTAAACTGAACTGAATTCCTGATGGTGGAGCAAAGATTCAAACACTCTTATTTTTTGGCATGTCTTCTACCAATATATCTCTGATTAATAATAAGCCCAACCTTGTGGAACATGCTTGTTAAGAAATCTTAATTTATATTCAGCAACACTCTATTACCATGTTTTTGCTATTCTTCTTCTATTTTAATGAGGAAGGGAAAAGTTATAAAACCAAAACTGGAAAAAAATATAATTAAGCATAGAATCTTTCACAGCTCTACTTGAAGCTTTTACCAGAAATAAAACACATTTTGCTGTAAGTGATTAAATCCTGTTGTTTAGAGATTAATCTTATTTGTTTTATTTTTATTTTGCATATCTGAGTGTTTCATTGTACTGTAAGGTAGTGAGGCTTGACTAGACATTTGTGAAGATAATATGACAACGTTTATCTTTACTACTTTAGGAAATTACTACAGCATAATCAGTGTGTCCTGTAATTTATATGACACATGAACGCTACAATATCATCTTGTCTTGTACACAACAATGAATAATGTGTTAATGAATACTGATGTTAATTATGTTTGAATCCTTTTTATTACTATCTGTAGGTATACCTTAGGTATATGGCACCCTTGTTTAATATTTTGGCATAATAAAAGCTGGTATGATGGATGTCTTTTTACTGCCACTGTGTCTAGTAATCTTATTACACATTCAGTAGAATCATATTAAAAATATGGAATATCATAAGACAGCAACCTTGGAATGATCTGCTAAAACGTATACACACACATTAGCAATTTTTGTCTGTATAATATCAGTCTGTGTAATATAAAAAATTATTTCAGTGCAAATTGCACTTTTACACTTCTGAAATTCCAGCTAGTGCCATTTTTATATTTTATTAATTTTTTTATTAGGTGACGTTCGTAACTGTTAAAAGCTCAGCAAAACCTGAAACCACCACCACAGGCAACTCACCTGCAACAGCAGCCTACGTGTGATGGATGCGTTTCACACCTAACTTCTTGACAATGTCTGCAATCACCAATGACTATTAGTTCAATAATTGATTTTAGCTTTCTGTCTTTCTTTCTTCCCACAAGTTTAAGCATTTCATAGACAACAACTGCAATGCGGTGACAAATATATACATCATCATTTTTTATATGTTGCATGCACATTATTTAAATAGAGTTAAATTAAATTGTTAATTTCTGGTATTTTGTGGTGGTATACATTTACTTATACTGTATGACCAGAGTCTCACAATCCCAAAGACATAGTGTTATGGGAGAGTTTAGGTGAAAACAATGCTGTTAACTGTAGAATGAAGGAAATAAATACCACCCATAAACAGCGGGTGAAAAAACTGATCTACAAAAGACACCGATGAATAGCGTGAGCAGAAGGAAGAAAATAGAGGGTTAGAGAATAATTGCACTAGTCCCTTGAAGCTTTCACGGCCTCAAATTACCTCAAGAAGACCTACCACCTTTTTGCTACTCAGTTCGGCATACCAATGTCCCTAGGCATTCACAAACAAATGGTGTGACCCAGAGTCTAGCTCCTAACCTGCTTAAATAAGAGGTTCCACAGGTACGCCCATTTGTATGTGATTGGCCCGGTGGTGTCAGGAAGATGTAGTTTCAGCGCTGCCTTCCGGCTGAGAGGTATGGGGACAGCCCCAGCAGTTACTGAATTTGATGTAAGGGGTTCACTGTGTCTATCCTGCTTATCCACCAGCTTCAAATAAGAAGGGTTTGCATTAGACTTGTAAGAGGTGGGCTTCATTACTGTCCTGCAGATGAACCTCTTACAAGCCTGGTATGAGAATGCCCCAGGTGCATGTTGGCACAGTTAGTGCTATGAGGAGGAGCACCCAAGACATGACATTTCTGTAGAGTCCCTGGGCTTATTGGGGTTCCAGAGCAGGTTTAAATTTATTAGGCTAGGGAATTTAGGCTTTGGTAAATAACCATTTTGGAGAAGGCAGTTGGACTTACACTGAAATACACAACCCACTAGACCAATTACTGACTGGATTGTGCTGCTCTAACAAACAAACAAACCTACTGCCTTGGTACTACATGGTTCAATATCCCTAGCTATTCAAAAACAAATGGTGCGACCCATAGTCTAGTTCCTAACCTGCTTAATTATGAGGTTCCACAGGTGCTCCTATTTGTATGATATTGCCCCAGTGGTGTCAGGGAGACTTAGTTCTAATACTACCTACTTCTGCCATTGGCTTCTAGTTGAGTGCTAGCTAGGGAGCACCTTCTAGGTAGGACTTGATATATGTGGTTGTACCCCTTCCCTAATCATCTCTGTTATTATGATAAGCATGGCATTTTTTGTTACATAAGCTTCAAATCTTCAGGTGCCCATTGAGAAATTCTAGTTAAATCTATTAAACATGCTAAATAATGGTAAATGGAAATATAAATACAAATGCTGTATGCTCTCAAGCATTTAAAACATGTAAATTGACTCTTAATGCACTTTGGCCAGAGTGGAGTCTGAATGTAGTGAATCCACATTTAGTTAATGTGTACTGGATTCACACAGTACAAGTTAAATGGAACATTGATTTCACAATCCACAACAATCCAGAGTTTCTATTCTCTTAATACATACTATATGCCTTTTATTTAACCCCCAGTAAAATAAAATTTGGGAACATTATAGAAAATGCAAAAAAAAAAGCAAGGCAGTATTTCTCAAATGTATATTGACTTTCATTTCATTGCAGACAGAATTAAAGCAAGGCGCAGTATTTTAGGTTTTGTAATGTTTCTTATGTTAATATAGATCAACAGTTTCTGCAACTTTTAATCAGGGGGCAATTTATTGTAATTGATATGGTTAAAATAAGTAACAATTTGGCTTGTTTCCAAGTGATGTTCAAAAATGTGTGATCTGTGATCTGGTACAAAATCAGTATAAAGAATTAGCTTAATTTTGAGGAGAAAGATGGGAAGTTTGTCAACAAATGGCTTAGTAAATAATTGGAAATAATATGTCAGAAGAAAGACTCAGATTAATTTGCATATTTTTCTTCTACATCGAATAACAATATTAAACAATTTAAGGAACCTCTTGGCATTGTATAAAGGAAAATAATGCAAGCTTACACTTAAACACCCGTGTGTAATGCGCACCCCGTGGCACTGTCCTGATCCAAATTGCTCCCGCACACTTCTCTAAGGCCAGGAGACCTAGTGCATGTTACAGAGCTTAGGGCCAAGTAGGAAATGCGTGTGGTAGTGTAGACATTGGTTTGCGTCAAACCTTGAACCATAGAATAAAGACCTGGTTGGAACGGCAGGAAAAGAAACTTGATCTTTATGAACAAAAGACATGACTACAAAAATGGAAAACAAAAGCTAACAGTTTTTAGACAAAACGAAAAACAAAAACGAATAGTTTTATCACTGAGTCAAGACATGACTTGGGCATGGTCACCAACACAGTACGTGACTTAGATACAGAGACGAGACATGACCTAGCTGTGGGTACAGAGACGAGACGTGGCTTATGCACGGGTTTAGGAAAGAGGCGTGTTTCTGAGGCTGCAACATTGCTTTGGCATGGGACAAAATATAGGGCAAGGCTTGTACATGAATACGTGGGCATGGACTGCAGCACATAAGATAAGAGCACGCTGAAGTACTGTACATAGCTACCGGACTATGGGAACATGATTCATGACCACAGTACTCAGCGATGCATCCACATCCAAGGCTGGAGTTCCTTGTACCTCTTGGTCCTTGGAGGAGGGATGTGCTGTGGACGAGCGTTTCTGATATGTGTGGCAACCCACATGACCTGTGGCCGTGGTCCAGTGGGTTGATCCATCTAGAAAAAATGAGCAGCGGGGAATTCTTGACATCCATATTGGTAGCGGGTCTGGAAACCTGTTCCTCTGGTTGGGAGATCAAATTCAAATAGCGGGGCATTCACCACCTTGCTGATCTGTTTTTAGGCAGCTTGTTCTGTAACGCGCACCCCGTGGCACCGTCCCAATCCAAATCGCTCCCACACACTTCTCTAAGGCCAGGAGACCTAGTGTGTGTTACAGAGCTTAAGGATGGGCCAAGTCAGAAATGCGCATGTGGTAGTGTAGGCAGTGGTTTGCGTCGAATTGCCAACCTTTAACCAACCTGAAACTTGGCAATGCGCTGTAAACAATAAACAAGACTACATGAGAAACAAGAACTATCTAAAAAATATAAATATTTTATATAAAAAATAAAAAATATAAAGATCTCATGAACATATAACATCGTGGTCTATAATCGAAAGCACTAAAGTACAGCGTTTAATTCACAAATGGCATTTAAATCATCTGTAATAGACTAACAAATTGTGGAAATCAGTATTTATGATTTTTTTGCAAGAAACTGACTGTAGTTAGCAACTAGCAGTAACTAGTAACTAGCAACTCCATCATGCCTTGCATAATGTCCTTCAAAAAGGTAATTTGCACTTCTGTGATGGCTGATATTAATGTTAATGCTAATATTAATTTACTTTGAATTTACATGCTCTATTTCATAAAAATATTATTGTGAATGTGTCAAGAATTTTGAAAGAAAGCGCCTGGGGAGCAACTGGGGTTAGGTGCCTTGCCCAAGGGCACATCAGCCATGACTTGTCACTACTTGGAATCAAACCAGGGACCTTCTGGTTGCAAGGCTGGTTCCTTAACCTCAAGCCTACGACTTCCCCAAAGTGCAGAATGTGTTACTGTCCCAACTTATTTTGAAATGATTTGCAATGATTATAAGAAAACAACAGTTTGTCAAATAACCCTGAATTTATTGTAGCTTTCAAACATCTACGCATGCTTTCCATCTGTCTTTCATATAGTTGTTTGGTAATTTTATTAATAAGAATAAGGGGGTGTGTGTGAAGAAATTCATTAAACACTTGAATGGAATCGGCTATTGTACATGTGGAGATGCACATATGGCGTAGTATTTTTACGTAGCTGTATATTAACAAAAAGGTTGAATTGCAGTCAACCAATTAATGTCTGCAATTTAATAAAAATACATTTAAAAGTAAATGTAACAAACACTCCACTGCAACACTGTTTTTTATTTGTATTTTCTATACTGTCCAGACTTTTCCTAATGTGATTTGTATGGAAACGGAGTAGTTAACTCTGATTTGACACAAATACCAATACTCAGATCAGCAAGTAATTAAAAGTAGCTCAAGAAGAGAACAACTGATTGCTTTCTTCATCTCACTAGAGATACCTGCTTTACCCCACATGGTCCTCGTGTCATGTTTTATCAGAATGTTGACGTGGGCATTGAGAAACCTGGGCCCAAATGTGATTTAGCTCACTGTGTTACCTAGCTATATTAAATGTAAATTTATTTTGTACATTACACCTACACCCCTCTCTTGACATCGAAATAAAATCTGAGCTGTGCTTTCTTGCACAGATAAGCATATTTACCCGGAGTGATGCTAAGCTAATTTGAATAAATCTGTGAAAACCAAATTGATGTAATTGAACTTCACTTTGTGAACACCTGCAACTGGATTAGAGTGTGACATTAAGTTGTTTTGCTGCAGTGGGCTGAGGAGGGCTTCATAAATTTGGATTTAATTCAAAAATTTTAATACAGCACCATATGTGCTTTATAGAATAGGCAGCATGTTCGTTGGATGCTTAAAATTTACTGAAATGAATCCAAGAAACTGAGACTAATGAGATCTAATCCACTGTTCACATTTTAGAGCGAGGGCACATTTTTCATTTGATGAGCAATACTTCAGGTCTTGTTAAAATAAATAGCCAATTTTAGTTTAGTATAAATCCACAAACTTGGAAGACAAAGGGTTTGCAATATGCAAAGGATAAAATACACAAATGTATTTCTGCCATTTCTTTAAAAAAGAAAAAATATTGTCAATATTAAAAGTGGTCTAAAAAGTTGGTCCCTCCAAATTGATCTTCCAAAGCAGTGTCCCTGCGTGATGGAACAGTCTTTGTATTATTATAGAATTGCCAGTCTACTTTAAAAGAGGGCTAGATATCATGGTGTGCCACCTTGGTCGGCTCTGCAATGCGCCAGCTGTGCTGAATGTCTGTTTGTGCACTGAATGTGAGTGATCCCTGTCAGCTTGCTTTTTATTTGCCTGTGTGGCTCTATGATTTGTGTGCAGCCATCGATCTGCTCCCAATTAGAACAATTACTGCCACCACGCTTCCCCTTTTTGCTAGCTTTCATTTAAAATGGCTCTGTCAATAGCACTGTTTATAACAAGACTAATGTGGTGGCGAGTAGACAGCATGGCAGTAGGTGATTATTTCATCCTGTGATGGCACAAAGGGAAGCAGTATGGGAGAATTAAGTTAAAAGAAGCACAAATAAATATGTGTTTCCCTTCTGTGAATTTGGCTTCCAGTCATCAGAAATGCTTAGCAGCCAGCTAATTACATACCACTATCTATCTGATGTTTGTCACTGTGATTCAAGCATCTTTCTATTTTTTTTTTTAACATTAAAACCATGCTGGTGTTTGCTGTTAGTCTATAGATACTACATTTGCAAATGATATATCTCACTAAGCATGCCAGATTGAGTGCTGATTTACATTTGTATTATTCATGGTTACCTCCGATGATGGTAATGGCATAGAAAGACTGCTCTGTGTTTTCTTTCTTTTTGATGCAGACACACAAACATAAAACAGACTTAGATCAGTAATTGTACAGCAGATTTAACGCTAATTAAACCTAGATAACTAAAAATACATTAAATCACCATTGACACAATTATGGAATGAGACTTGAATATTACGATTTTTAGTAATTGGTTAGATTAGTATTGATAAATGTTTAGTAATGATGTGACTTTGATCAAGGGACTTTGACGTAAGGGCATGAACAATCCATCATAGTGCCAATCGATCACACACTATCAGGCAATTTAGAGCCACAAATTAACCTATCATGAATGTATTTGGAATGTGGGACGAAACCGAATTAGCCTGAGAAAACCTGTGCAAACATTGGGAAAACATGCAAAATCTACACATAATTTCCCGAATTGCCCGACCCGGGGCTTGAACCTGGGATCCTCTGTCTGTGAGGCCAGACTATCCACTGTGCCAGTGTGCTGCCCACAAATACATCAAATAGACAGAATTATATCAGATGTGAAAAGAGCCATAGAGGAGTCTGTGATGGCACATGATACCCTACCGATCTGATTGCCCACCACAAGTGCCAGGTCATGAGTATGAAAAAGACCAGCTGGCAAAAGATCATTTAAGATAGAGTTTATGTGTCCTGAACAACTTTGGAGTAAATTGAGTCAATGTATTAATGAACAGCTTAAAAAGAGCGAGAGGGACTAACTGTTTCTCATTCTCAGTTATTTTATTTTATTTATTTATTTTATGTTCAAGGAAGACACAGAATCTTATAGCCAATTCACCATTTTGTTCCATGTAAGGCTAGTGGTGACTCAGTAGGTTAAGACTCCGTGGTTCCAGACTGTAAGGACACCTTACACCACTAGACTGCCACCTTTTGGGCCTGTATTTTGAACCCGGCCACTCATGGTAATAGCATTTATGTTTGAAAACAACATAGAGCAGTTCTTGTTTATGATAGCTTTGTCATAGGCAGTGTCACAAAATGCAAATTGGTTTATATCAAACACAATGAAGAATCATAAAAATGTCTTTTGGCTTTTCATTTTCTTGTCTTCCAAAAGATTGCTTTCAACTTCATATTGTACTGTAACTAAATACACTGCAAAGGTGTGTGTGTGTGTGTGTATACATATGTACATCTTTATCTTTATGTGAATGTGTGTGAGTTAAAAGAGAAATAGAAATATTTGTGTTATTGTCCGAGAGTATTGTATTGT
>JAOUQT010000015.1:5212895-5223174 GCA_025769995.1 Xyliphius kryptos | reverse complement strand
ATGACTCTAAATCTTTCATGGAAGATTTGTTTGACCTGTTGAATTGAAGTAAGATTTACAATATAACTTCGATTACAAAATCTTCACTTTAACTCTGATTACATTATTTGAAAAAAATTAATAAACTCCAAAACAAAAATTACTACATATAATATTTAATGCCCGCCTTAATTTTTTTCTTCTTAATTAGAATTCTGTAGTCTACAGTTCAGTTTTCTCCAATGATTTCCTTGTTACCCAACATTTTTTAGATTTTTTAGATTTTTTGTGTGACAATTAATTGTAATCAAACACTTGGAGTATTTTGTAGTATATGGGCTATATAAAATGTTGATTCTGAAATGACAATCAAGGTTTTTGTTAGTGGTGTACTCATTTATGCTGAGCACTGTATTTCATATTAGTTGACTCTCAGGTTAACAATGTAGCATACATCATTATTGTCAGTAGTGTACTGTAATCTTGGAATGAACTTACATAAATTATGTGGTGAATGTAGAAATAGTGTCTGACCGTGATGAGTCTGAATCTGAATCTATGTCTCACAAGTTGTTTTTTTTGTACTTTATGCTGTCTTTGGAGGTAATACAAATAAAGGGAGTAAGGGTCAAATCAAGGCTCATACAGTGGTGTCTAAAGAAATAATGTATGAAATTATATCCCCTTGATTTTTTTGGAATAGGTTGAATCCTGAAATGCATGAGTGGATGTATATTTAAAAGAATTCAATTTTATGAGACAACAATTTAAGTATCTTACAAAGTATGTTTATACAGTCTGAAATTTACTAAGTGTAGTAAATGTAAAATCACTGCATTTCTTATTTACATTTTGCATACAGAACTAACTTTTTCTTATTTTAATAAATGCCCTGGATATTTCAACAGCACAATGACCCCAAACAAACCATTAAGGAGGGAACATCCGGGTTCCAGACCAACAAGATTAATATTATACTCTTGGCATTCACTCAATACAGAGACCTCGAAAGCCTTGTCTGCAATGAACAGGTCTTTTCTTGTCAATAGATATTTGTGAAGTGTATTGACTTTTGTGTGTTTTTGAGATTATCATTTGTGTAAAGTCATCAAACTTAATGTGGCTATTTAAAAAAGAAATCTAAAATATAAAACATTCTGGTTTGTTTACTACTTTTTTTGCTTAATAGTATTGTTATGTAATACTTTTGATGTCCGCAATATCGATCTAGAAAATCATAAATATAAAAAAAAAACTTTAAAACAGGAGACATTCCAGACATTTGACTGGTACTGTATGTAAACTACTGTATTTACAGATTAGGGAAAGGAATATAGGACTAAATTAATTTTTGTCTCTTTTTTGTCTCTTCTCTCTGCTTATTAGAGATGTGTCAGTTTTCAGTTCCAGAAGGAATAGCAGTGGGCACATCTGTGGGCCGGGTAATTGCCACAGATGCGGACATGGGTGAGAACACGGACATGAGTTACCTGATTAAAGACGAGGAAGGAGGAGAGCTCTTCAGAGTCTCCACTGATACAGACACACAAGAAGCCATCATTTTCATTAAGAAGGTACACTTTGTCCAACTTCTATGTAAATAACATTTTTTTGGTAAAAACCTTAAACATGCTGACATTTTGAAAATGTTAGGAAAAATATATATATCAAAATAAATGTCCAGGTTTATTTGTTGTTTATTACTTTGTTTTACAAAAACGTTTGGACACTAAAATGTAATAAAAAACTAAAATCTCTAAACCCCTGTATTTTGAACTCTACTTTAGCCTAGTTTGTGTTTTTTTTCTCACCTGATCTATGCACTGTATTTAAGTAAGAGTTTGCTGCATGATATTTAGTGCATGATCCTCAGTTTAGTGTTTACAAATCCTGCCTGCTGTTTTGGACTTGTAGTACCCGTTGAGACATGCCATGCTCAGGTGTCTTTTGCCCAGATTAGGCAAATGATTTTGTCAGTAGAACAGGAAGGCAGTGCCTTTCACCTGAACCTCTCAAGGGTCTTTAATCACATGCAATTTAGAATAAACGATCAAGGAGCCGCTTCTGTACATAACCCAGGACAAGAAACATGCTGCAGACTACTGAATGTGCTAGAATTCTGCACTATAGCTGTTGATGGCAGGTGGAATGAATAACTGCAACAAAACTTCACACAGGATGAGGCAGAAGTAAGGGCAGAGAAGTATCTTTAATAAGAATAAGCTAAAATAAACAAAGAAATACACTAGTCAACATAAACAAGAACAAAACGGAACACAAAACTAGGCATAACTTGGTGAAACACGTATTATGAAACAAATAAACAAACTCTTAGCATAAGTATAGTAAAACTATCTATTTTATTTTTATATTTAATGCTGCGCACTGAACTGAACAAAAAACTCAACTTAAATAACCAGGTAATCCGTGTGCGGCATTACAACCAGCTATAGGTTATTAATTTCTGTGACTGCCCCATAACTACTACTTCCATAAACAAGAGCAGTCACATGGTGCCGTGGGTTGCCATGTTTATTGAATCCTTTCAGGTTACCAAAGCTTTACCAGGTTACCATAAAACATCTAAATCCTTCTCCCAAATAAAACAGTGTTTTGGGGAAACCTAGCTTGAGATCAGAAGCTGCTGTCTGGGTGGAGTCCAAGGGGCAAGGTCAGGCTCACATGACTGCCTGAGGGTGAAGCTAGGACCTCCATGGAGCTTGAGGGGGACACTAAGTCTCAGTGCAGCCAGTTGGTAAAGTAGAGCTCTGAGCAAAGCTAGAGGGCAGAGTCATGAGATCCGTGATGCCGGGGAGAGTGGAACCCTCTGCAAGGTGAGGCGAGGGCCCACTGACGTTAGCGAAGCATGAGGAGTGGCGACCGTGGAAGCGACGTCTAAAGTGAAGCAAGGTGGAGGACAGAGCGAGCCGAGGTAAAGGGTGCAGCAACTTCCACGGCAGAACAGGAGATCAGGGCGACATCCTCAGTTGAGCAAGGTAGCTCAACGACGTCAGCGGGGCGAGGGGACATCCTCAGCGACGATGGGTAGTCCAGCGATGTCGTCGGCTGCCTAGATGCTGACCGCGATATCACGGGCGCAGACACTGGCATATTGGTCTGGGCTGGGAGGGTGATACACTTTTGCCTGCTGCAGCACAGGAGCTATGACATGTTCGATGTGGGCATGCATCAGCTGTGGTGCTGGGGTGCGCACTACCACTGCATGCTTTAACATTAGGACTTTGACATTTTCTATTTGGGCATGCATCATTTGTGGTGCTGTGGAACGCACCACCACCACATGCTGCAACACTGGGCTTTTGACATGTTCAATTTGTGCCTGTTGGATCAATGGGGCTGGTATGCGCACCATCACCGCATGGTAAAATTCTCTCACACTCTTCAGCTCAGGAACAGCCTGGACCATGACGCGATGCCTCCCAGGAGCTTGAAAAGAAAGTGTCATGGTGCTATTGGCTGCCATGTTCATTGAATCCCCCCAGGTTGCTAGAGTTCCCAGGTTCCTGACAATGACATTCAAAAATGCATTTAGGTAAGAACTTGAATCCTAAGAGTTCCTGGGTGGGAATCAGCTGGCATGCAACCCATTGTGGATTAAGTGGAACAAAATGAATTAATAATTAATTTGTAGTTACTATTGCCTGTAGGTGATTGGTCATAAATTGTAAGTATGCACTGTATCACTGTTTGAATGATTTTAGAACCTATAGGGATGTGCAGTCAGGGATGAGCTGTAGTGCTCACACTCTAGGGAGGCTGTGGTAGTGAGGATTCATATTTGTATGGCAGTATATTTGCTAAATCCAGCCCAGATAGAAACTTTTTCAGAAAGCAATGCCAACATGGAACAGAAACACTGGAAAAAACATGGCAAGGCGTAAGGTTTTTACACAAGGTCATTTGAAGCAGGTAATGTTTTCAGTGACTGGTGCAATTATTTCCTCTCCCTCTATTTCCCTCCTGCTCACACCGTCCATTGGTGTCTTTTGTCACAGAAGCAAATAGATAAGATTTGTCATTTACAGGCAGTATTTATTTCTTTAGTTTATTTCCCTCTGATCTTTCAGAATTTCCCTTTACTTTTTGTTATTTAATTTCGAGATTCAGATTTCTCTGTTCTCTATGGACGTACGTTTATTTATCAGCCGCACCATCTGCCTTCAGTTAACGAAACAGCACTTTGACTCTTTGACACCCACTCGTGCCAAAATTATCAATTTTCTCTTAGGGTCATTTCTCCCTATTGCAGGTGTTTTATAAATGTGCCTTTATTTTCAGCTGCGTTATTTAAAATCATATTTTTTGTATGTCCTAGTTTATTCGTTTTATTTTCTATTTTCACCCTTTCCTTCTTTTAAGTTGAGCTGCTCATGCTTCTCTAGCACATTTTTAGACAAGCAGGTTAATATTCTGTATTTGTGTTTCTTAAATCCTCGTTTTGAACCCATGAAGCTATGGAATAAATCTTGTTTGTTATTAAACCCTTTTAGTTTTATTTATTCTTCTTAACCACTGTTCTCCAGTTAACACAACACAAACACTCCCACTATCTTGCACAAATTACACACAATGATCAGGCATAACAGAAAACGCACAGTTAAATGTGTTTCAGGTTTGCTGAATCTCACATATATAGAATATAATATAATTGAATTGTCACTATACATATGTACAATGTGATTTAAAAAAACTTAGTTGGGACTCCTTTTGGCCGAATTACTGCAGCAATGCCGCGTGGCATGAAGTCCATCAGTGTGTGGCACTGCTCAGGTGTTGAGACCCAAGGTTGCTTAGATAGTGTTTAGATAGCTTAGATAGCTGTTCTGCATTGTTGGGTCTGGCGTATCGCATTTCTTTAGTACCCTATAGATTTTTTATTGAGTTAAGGTTATGTGAGTTTGCTGAACAATTAAGAACAGGGATACCATGGTCCTTAAACCAGGTAATTGTAGCTTTGGCACTGTGTGTAGATGAAGTCAGTGCTTCAAGAACCATCAAGAACAGACATATGCAGGTCATGGGTTTCAGCTGTCACATTCCTTCTGTCAAGCCACTCTTGAACAAAATAGAGCGTCATAAGCATCTGAAGACAAAAGGGCTAGACTGCTACTGAATGGTCCAAAGTTAAGTTCTCTGATTAAAGTACATTTTGCATTTCCTTTCGAAATCAAGGTCCCAGAGTCTGGAGGAAGTTAGGAGAAGTACAGAATCCATGTCACTTGAGGTCTAGTTTAAAGTTTCCACAGTCAGTGATGGTTTGGGGAGGCATGTAATCTGCTGGTGTTGGTCCACTGTGTTTTCTGAGGTCCAAGGTAAACGCAGCCGTCTACCAGGAAGTATTAGCACACCTCATGCTTCCTGTTGCTGACCAACTATTGGGAGATGCTGATTTCATTTTTCAACAGGATTTGGCACAGTGCCAAAGCTACAAGTACCTGGTTTAAGACAATGGTATCCCTGTATTTAAATGTCCAGCAAACTCAACTGACTTTAACACTAGAGAAAATATATGAGATACTGTGAAGAAGATGTGATATGCCAGCCCTAACAATGCAGAACAGCTGAAGGCTACTTTCAGAGCAACTTTGGCTCTCATAACACCTGAGCAGTGCCCCAGACTGATCGATGCCATGCCGCATTGGTGCAGTAATTCTGGCAAAAGGAGACCCAACTAAGTATTTAGTGCTGTACATGCTGATAAGTTTCATGGTCATATTTTTCAGTTGGCCAGCATTTTAGTGCTGCCGCTTCACAGGAAGAGGACCCAGGTTAGATCCCTCAATGGGGTGAACTGGGAATTTCTTTGTGCAGTTTGCATGTTCCCCCCGTGTTCTCCTGGGTTTTCTCTGGGTGCTCCAGTTTTTTTTCCCACAGTCTAAATACATGCATTCTAGGTAAATTGGAAATGCTAAATTGTCATTAGCTTGTGTATTCATATGTGACTTTGTGTATGATGTGAGACTTGTGTATGAGTATGACCGTGTTCTTGTCATTAGAATGGCCTCTGGTGCTGAGGATATTAAACAATAAATAAATAAATAAATAATTCTGAGAATTGCCAAAGAAAACTAACACCAGACTTTGATGCACTGGCAAAAAAGTGAGAAACACCGTTCCCACTAAAAGTGAATGTAATTATAAACACTTTAATGCATTTTTATGTTTATGTTTGATATGAAGGAATTTGGTGCTGGCCCGGCCGCCTGCCAAATATTAAAAGGCAATGTGGCTCCTTGAGCCCACTGCTCCTATAGTGTATTGTACAGCTATATACAATTGTATTGCACTAAAGGTTTTCACAGTAAAGGAAGAGAAGGCTGTTGGCAGATACAGTGTATTGTAAATATATAAATATAAACATATATAGAAAATATATATAAGAGTCTTAAGCATGAATAGCTTGTTCTTGGGATCTCGGGTATTGTCAATAAACTGCATAAACTTTCTTCATGATCAAAGCTCATTATATGGTGGATTGAATTACTAGGTAATTTCAAACTTATAAGATAAGAATTAGACAAGTGATGCCCCCTTTTATTTTTCAAATGATTATTTTAGTGGCCAAGTATATAGTTTCGGTAACGATTACTCCACACAAGAACACACAGGATACATATAGAAGTAAATGCATAGAGGTTCTTTTAATAAGATTCCTTAACAAAAATAAACCGATACATAAATAAACTTGAAACAAAAATGGAACAAGAAACATAACCTGGCAAAGCACGTAGCATGTAACAAATAACGAAATTCTTAGCATCATATAACTCTCCTTTCAATTTTACATTAAATGTGACGATGTTGTGCTCTGAACTAAACAAAAACTCAACTTAAATAACCCAGTCAATAAGTGCGCAGAATTGCAACCAGCTGCTGTTGATTGGTTCATGTGACTGCCCTGTAAACAAGAGCAGACACATGTTGCCAGTGGTTGCTATGTTTGTTGAATCCAACGAGGTGGCCAGAGTTTCCGGGTTCCTGACAGCTTCTTAAGGATCTCATAGACAAAGATGATGACTACTGACTATGTTCCTGAACCACATCAAATCCCAAAAGCTATGTTATGACCGCTATGTTATGTGACAAGGTACACACGACAGCACTAAAAGAAGTGTAATGACAGGATATGCGGAGGGAGTCAGAAGACCGAGAATGACCTGCATGGGCTACAAACAACACAAGACAGAGAGAGCTAGTGAAAGCTGACTCACCCATACAGCCACCTTTCTAACTTTGAAATATGAAATATGAAATATGAATAGTTTGCTTAGATATTGTGGGTGATTTCCCTTGTCCCTTATATGGAGTGGTGCTGCCAGTTTTGTCCCTGACTGTATATAGTGCCTTTAACCCAGCTCAAGGTCTCTAAAATTAGTCATAACGTTTTGGATTTGATGGTAATTTTTATTCCACATCAGTGCCTTTTATTTGATGAAATTGATTGCCTGTCTTAATGTGGTCTGTTTGCCCATTGACTGATCTTTGACTGTTCATTAATTTTATACTTGGATGCTATTTTGTACTGGTTCTAAAGAAAGTGAAATATGTATGAAAAATGCCTTGACTTATTTTGCCGAGGACATAGTGATCTTGGGCTCATAGACACATCGCAATTCATTAAATATGATTAATTAAATTATAGCAAAAGTTCTTTATTTTGTCTGTCAAGCACACTGGTTCTATTTGGGGCCCCCCGTCCTCCACATACTCAACATGTTTTATTTATTATTATTATTATTATTATTATTATTATTATTATCAGGCCTAATGGTTGATAAACTTAGTTTCAACCGACCCTTAATTTGTGCATGATTATTTATAAGCTTTTTTATAAGAAGTGATAGCACCAAGACTCCCCCCCAGCTCTGACATAAGAAGCGAACACCGCAAGGGATAGCACAAAGCACTTGCTATAGAGGTGCTACTTTGTGCGTGGACGATTATATAGTAGCACTCATATCAGGCCATTTTAATTGGTAGATTTGAAAGTAAACTTTGTGGTTGATTGGTTGTCCAACCACTTACATTTCAACATCGGGGAATCTGCTTAGTCCAGGATGTTTTGTGTGTTACCGTAATTTTCACCTTCCCATGCATTGCTTGCGCCATCCACGGGAGATTGTCTGGTTGAGAACCACTGGTATAGCATATATTGTACAAGAGTTTAATTTGACATTGACTTGTTTAATCTTACATGACTATTTGTATAAAACACCAGTTTTTAGTTATAATACTGTCTATAAATATAGATTTTGAACATTCCCTTATAGTAAAGTATATTCTTAACACATCTACAGAACCAAGCCTCTATTGCATGGTCCTGATTCTTGTTTTACAGAATTTTATTTTGTCTAAAATATCCTGTTGCGAATGGTATAAAGCTGATAACAGCCAAAAAGCACACTTTAAAGGGGTAGTTTAATGGGGCATGAAATCAACAATGTTTGAAGTCCACAATGTCAGCCCAGCAGACAAAAAAGCAACAGGCTCTGGTCATCCTCTTTGATATATTTTCCCACTCAGTCACCCACACAGTGCCAACATACTGGCTGTCATTTTCCTTACCGGTCCATTACATCACCTAACTGTGCCTAAGTTGTGATCTGTTTGCTAATCTTGTATAAAACCATTATCCACAACTGTAGCAGACAGACAGACAGACAGATAGATAGATAGACAGATAGATAGCCACTTCAAAATATTTTCCTTAAAATTTGCGTTTATGTTGGTTTTAATGTCTGAAACTTCCAAGACCTGTCATTAGATTATGACACACAATACTTATGTTATAATAATAAATATGTTTTTAATTCTTTTGAATTCTGCAGTATTTAGATAGTACAGAATGGTTTTATATTTCCAAACATTTGTTCCCAGAAAAGACCTCCCAGAGAACTTTTGAAAAGCAAAAACAGCAAAAATAAATGAATAAAGGCAGCTGGGTTTTCCATGCAAAAGTAGCTAGTGTTAAAAACTGTGCTTTAGAGAGTGTCTTGAGAAGCTGTAACTGTCGAACATTTTAAATACAAAACCCAGCAACGTATATTTTGATGTTAGTTTACAAAATGATTATCTAATGCACACTGTAACAGGTTGCTTTCTTTACTGACATTTATCCATTCATTCATTCTTTTTCGTCCGCTTATTCCTCAAGGGGTCACGGGCTGGTGCCCACCTGGCCACTCTGAGTGCAAGGGCAGTAACAAAAACGTAAACGGAGTGCCAATCCATTTTAGGGTACACACAGTCACACACATTGTCACACACTAAGAGCCACTACAGAGACAGCAAAAACCAAACCTAAAATGGAAAATGGAGCACCGGTGGAAAAGACTTTTGTGCACTACTTTTTATTTTATAAGGAACATAATTCTTATTATTTGTTACTGAATAAGTCATTTACTCAGTGCATTAGTGTTTACATTTTGGTTTCCTTCCTTTTGAAATATGAATTTTAGCCTCTGGATTTTGAGAAGAAACAGACCCATAATTTGGTGGTGGAGGCAGTGAATAAGCATGTGGATCCACGTTTCACGGACTTGGGTTCTTTCCGGGACCAGATGATTGTCAGAGTAAGTGTGTCAGATGAGGATGAACCGCCTGTCTTCTTTCCACCAACTGGAACTGTTCTGGAAGTACAAGAGGACGCAAAGCAAGGGGCTGTTGTGGGCTTTGTTACAGCCAGGGACCCAGATGTGGATAATGTCCCTCTTAGGTAATTATTTTGTGTCTTCTATCTTAATAGAGATAAATGTTTTAACATTATTATAAGTATTATTATTATTTTTATTATTACTATACTTACAAGGTATACAATCACTTTTTCATACTGTAATAATGTCCTTATTAGTCAGAATTTTCTACTATTAAAAACTGTCTGTAATCAAATTGTTTCAGTCCCCATGGGAATTATAATATATTCATGCTTCTATATGTTTATTAACTCTAAATGTTTCATCTTTATCTTGTCAAGTTCAACTAATCTGCTAATAAACATCTATTCAGGCATTTCAGGCCTGCAACACATTCTAAAAAAGTTAGAGACATGGGACAGTGATATGGTGTCTAATAACTAAAAAACTAAATAATCATGTGATTTCAAACATGTGATTCCAACAGGTGATTAAAATTATGATTTGGTACAAAAGTAGTATTCACAAAATAGTATTTACCAGATTTTGGAGTCAGCCATGGCTTAACGAATAGGGTAAAGGGCTGGGGACCAAGAGATCGATGGTTCGAACGCCACTCTAGGCAAGTCATGGCTGAAGTGCCGTTG
>JAOUQT010000015.1:5132638-5152981 GCA_025769995.1 Xyliphius kryptos | reverse complement strand
GGTTGATGCAGCACCCTGGAGCAATGAGGGTTAAGGGTCTTGCTCAAGGACCCATATTGGTAACTTCAGTGGACCTGAGATTTGAACCACCAACCTTCTGATTGATAGTCCAACGCCCGAACCACTGAGCTACCACTCCCCATAACACAATATTATATTTTAAATATATGTATTTAAAAAGCACAACCAGATATGAAATCTATCATAACACAATGTTTATACATTATCAGTCTCAAGAGATGATGTGGTATAAATTTATGTACCATTGATGTTCGGATCTTGTATTCTTATGTGTCTAATGTTTCATCAGTCCACTGTGCATCACTGAAATATTTTCCTGTTTGTGTTTTCGCTGTAAAGACATGGTGAACTATTGTGTAGTGAACACTTAAAATATGCAGGTTTTTTGTGAACAGCATCAATGATTGGATAAGCGGAAATGTTTTCATAGAAGTTGCATCCTGTATTAGTTTGATACGGGACACAACATTGAAAATAAGGGACTCTGTATTTTGATAGTGTAACTCTTCTTTCTCTTGTGAAATATAAGGAAAATTTGAAGACAATAATAAGGTAGCACCACCCACAACTTTAGAGAAGATATGTGTTCACCAGAGCGAAAGTTAAAACTCGAATTCTTCTAACCAAATTGTCCAATAAATGATCTAATATATTAAATGTTAATCAAAAATTATCACAAGCACTTTAAAATAAAAAGCTGCTATGGTATGTTTTTTGTTTAAGCTTTTTTATACATCAATTATTTATGAATGTTGTTTAAATGTGTAATTAGGAAAATGTGGTTTTGGATATTTGAAAACAACATTCTATGAATAATTAATATTTAGTTGACCTAGACTTAATATACAGTTAGTTGCATATATATTTGGACACTGACACAAATTTCCTTTTTTTTTTTTTTTTTTTTAACCCACTATCTGAAATATATTCAAGTTATAATTATCTAATAAACATGATTTAAATGTGGTGTTTGGATTTATAGAATTTTGCTGTGAAGACAACATGCGGTCAAAGGAGCTATCCATGAAGGTGAAACAAGCCATCTTTAAGCTAAGAAAACAGAAAAACTCCATCTGAGAAATTGCTGCAATATCAAAGTTGCAAAATCTACAGTTTGGTACATCCTAAGAAAGAAAGAAAGCATTGGTGAACTCATGAATGCAAAAAGACCTGGACACTCTCAGAAGTTAGGGTGGATGGTTAGTGGTGGATGATCGCAATGTAATTTCCTTGGTAAAAAGAAACCCCTTCACAACAGCCAACCAATTGAACAACACTCTCCAAGAGGTAGACATATCAATATCTAAGTCTACCATAAAGCGAAGACTGCATGCTAGTAAATACAGAGGGTTCACTGCATGGTGCATAAACCTCAAGAATAAAAAGACTAGATTGGACTTTGCTTTAAAAAAATAAAATAAATAAAAAGCCAGCACAGTTCTGGCAGAACACTCATTGAACAAATGAAACCAAGATCAACCTCTACCAGAATGATGGGAAGAAAAAAGTAAGGTGATCGTTTGGTACAGCTCAAGATCCAAAGCATACCGCATTGTCTGTATAACACAGCGCAGGCAGGGTGATGGCTTGGGCATGCATGGCTGCCAGTGGCACTGGCTCACTAGTGTTTATTGTTGATGCGACACAGAACAGATGCAGCCAGATGAATTCTGAGGTATTCAGATGGAAAATGACCCAAAAACTTAAAGCTAAAGCAACCCAGGAGTTTATTAAAGCAAATAAGTGAAATGTTCTTGAATGGCCAAGTCAGTCACCTGATCCCTACCCAATTGAGCATGCATTGCACTTCAGACCAAAAAGCTCACAAACAAACATCAACTGAAAACCACGGCAGTAAAGACCTTGGCAGAGCATTAAATCAGCGGAAACGGAGCGTCTGGTGACGTCCAGGAGTTCAAGGTTTTTCGACCAAGTATTAGAAATAAATATTTTATTTACAATTATTTAATTTGTCCAATTACTTTAGAGCCCCCAAATGAAGGGATTGTGTTTAAAAACACTAGTTCCTCGCATTTTCATGAAATCATTTTTGTTTTAAAAAAAAAAAACCACTAAATTAAGGCTGAAAGTCTGAACTTCAACTACATCTGCATTGTTCAAAATTTATTGTGGTACTATACAGAACCAAAATGAGAAAAATGTTGTTTCAGTCCAAATATTTATGAGCCTAGCTGTATTTTAATGAAGATACACTAAAGTTGAGCACTATGTGATCACTTCATAGCAGAGGATGTGCTTGCCACAAAATAACCACCTTTGCTCTCTCTTCAGACAATAAACTCGCCAATAAATCTGCAAATTACATGTTACTATACCTGCATTTTAAACCTTTCATGCATTTTTGAACTAATGTAATAAAGGCAGAGTGAGAATTCTGTGTGTGATGTACATCTGCATGTATGTTTGCATACACAGCCTGCATTTTAATGTTCTATTTGCATTCAACCACATTACACAGTCAAGCAGAACAAGTCTGTTCATCCATGGCTTACACACAAGGCCATCTGCACATGAGGGGAAAATACATTTAAGAGAAAATGTGACAATTTGAAGAGAAAAATACTTAACCTGCCCTTCTTTTTTTCCCCTCACACAGAAGTATAAAAGAAAGAGGAGCTGAAAAATTGCATCCTTTCTCTTCTTTACCAGCCCTGGTATAGCTAAGAACTCCACACACATTCCCTAGTTGCCTCAGGACAAGGTCGGCTCCATTTCGACTCATTCCATGCCAGGGATCCACACCGGCAATTTGACCTGTCAGCGAAGCCATGAATCATGGTGGAAAGGCATGATTAGTTGAGTTGATTTATTAAAAACACGTAATGCTTTTTTTTTTTTTTTTTTTTTTTTTTTTTTTTTTTTGCACAAGGGAGAGAAACCAGAGGCTCTCTTAAATGTAGGTGTTGGGGGTTGCGGGGTGGTATAGGGGAATCAGGTTCAGTAACTGATATTTTTGGCTTTGTATGCTTAAGGTCTTTAAGTACTAACCGAACAAACTAGGTGACTATTTACATTACAATCAAAATGCTCTACAGTTGTTCAAATAAATTTGGTAAAAACTTGGCAAAAAACAAACATTTGATCGCATAACATGACTTTAGTATTAAACTTTTGGACATCCAATATATGGACTAATATGCTTGGACATAACTTTTTAGGGTGGTCTTTTTGTAGCTATAGAAGTGCTAGTAAGGCTTTTACCTGTTTTTTTTGTACATTTACCCAGAAGTACATTTGTAAGATCAAGTATTAATGTTCCAAAAAGGCCAAAAGTAAATGGCTTTCAATTTCTGTTCTATAATGTATGTTGTCCGGGGTAGAAATTATGTAATTAGTTTAATTAACATGTTCAATTTTTATTATTAATTTGCTTAAAGATCAAAATGACTATCGTGCCCTCCAGCTTGTGGTTCACATTCTCTTAGCTCCTGGATGAAATTGACTTCATTAACATTTTTAAATATAATTGATTAACAATAAATAATCTTTAACAATTATTTAGCTTTCAAATCAAACGGTTTCAAAATTTATACCATACCATTTATTCCATACCATTTATACCAACACCATAAATATATACACTGTATGACAATCGGGTCTTAAAGTACCAAAATTGTATAATTAAATATGTAACAACAAAGTAAATTTGTAACCATATATTACTGTTTATCAGATTCATTGAATTTCGTTAAATAACACTTTTATACAATTTGTACAAATCTTTTAGTGGTATTTAAACAGTATTGCATATTAGATTGTGTTTTGTGTGTCTCAGATTATACATAATATTAATATAATTAGTTTTTTTTTTTTATTTTAATATTTAAATATATAGCACTGTGTCAATTGGAATTAATAGTAGCTTAATCTTGGTTGAGATTGCAGTTTATTTTGTACAATTTTCCATTCTTAAAAGGAATTAGGCAGATTTACCTACTGGATAGCACATTGAAAATGCAGAAACCCCCAGAAACATCCAGCCTATCTGCGTCTAATCTTTATTCAGTTGATTAAAAGACAGTGAAAAACATTTGTTCAGATAAGTCCATGTTTTAGCCTGTCATTCGGTTTAACTGGCTGTCAACAGTTTTCTCAGTGAAACCTGCAAAAGCCAACATATGTTATGGCACGGGGTGCATCAGTGCTAGAACTAGGCACTTACATAACTGTAAATGTACTATTGAACTTTATACATATATTTCAGGGATCCGTATGTTGGATTTTAATTACTTGTAATATTTTTCTGGAAGGTTGTGATGTTAAATATAATTTTGTCTCAACATTTCAATTGTTTTGCAGAGAAGAAATTTAAATGTATAATTGATGTGACCTAGTGGTTAGCATGTTTGGCTTTTAGCGCTGGGGATTCCAGATTCGAGCTTCCATGTCCTCCCCGTGTCCGCATGGGTTTTCTCCGGGTTCTCCGGTTTCCTCCCACAGTTCAAAAACGTGAATTGAATGCTATAAATTGCCCTTGATGGTGTGTTTGTGTGTGTACCCAGCGATGGATTGGCGTAGAAGAATAAGCAGAAGATAATGGATGGATGGATTTATTTTTAGTCACAGGATTAAAAAAAAAAAAAAAGAATGAACATTTGCAGAGAAAGTACATTTGCAGAAAGATGACATATATAAACATATAAATAAAGCAGTGGTGTCCCTATGGTCCATAAATTCCTAATGTGAGGCGTTGTATCGTGGCAGCTTTGACCAAAAAAAAAAAACGTTTTCAGCCAATAAAACAGTTGATTCAACTACCACCAACCTAAATTCTGGTCCTTTAAATAATCACACATCCATTTGCATGTAAAAACCTGTCAAAAGACATCAAGGAAAAAAGAAGCAGTAAAAAAAAAAAACTGAGTGTGTGGGGGGGGAGGGAATCAAAGAAACAATGTGTGCTGCACTCCTCCCTCTTGATAAAAGAGAGAAAATTTGGCATTCAGACAAATAAGAGGCATGCCAACAATTCTCTGTGAAGTGTCATTTTGCAGCTTGCCTAAGGCTTTCCAATTGTAAATTCGTCAGTGTCAACACTGTGTAGTTGAGAGAAGACTTTGAAGCAAACAGAAGCTCGCTAATCAATGTCAGGATGAACTTATTTTATTTCATTCATTTACTTAACCAAATCTAATTTACAGGTAAGTTTTAATCGAACATAAAAGTGAGGTATTTGGGGGGGGAAGGCTTATATTTAAATAAGAAATTACCTGCAGTACACTTAAAAACTCACATTTTCTCACCGGGTACAGTGATGAGACACTTCTAATTTCGTTCCTTTATACCTGCAGATGTGGAATTTAAGACATGTGACTATGCTAAAAACTTTCTCTATTTCACAGCCAGGACCCGATATCTGAATTCTGAATAGAAAGTCATCTATTTTTACAGACTGATCCTGTCAGTTAAGCTGATTTACAGTAAAAAGCGTCAACATAAAAATTTAATTACAACTACCACCTGTGCTGTTTGTCCTTTGCTGACACTAGGGGAATGCTCGTATGGCAGATCAGCCTTAGGGTATGGTGGGATGGATAGGACTGGGGTGGGGGGAGTTCTGTCATGTCTAGCACAGAGCCAAGTTGATAGATTGGCAGTCCTATTAGAATCATACATCAGAAAGCATGGCTTCAATGCATTAAAGCTACATAAGAAACATATATAAAATATGCTCAGTGAGAAAAATATCAGCTTTCTCAAAAATGATCCTCTCAGTATTGATTGATACTGTTTGATTAATAATCCCCCGTTTATAATCATGCATGGACTTAATAAATACAATCTTCATATCATGCTTCTTATAAGTGGAATGAAAGTTTTTTTTTTTTTTTTTTTTTTTTTTTTTTTTTCAATTTCTCGTGCCTGCTTAAGTTTGGCCAAAACTTTACTTGCAGTCTAGTTTTGACATGTTGAGCTGCTTTTGTTGGATCGCTCATGTCATATTTAGTTGATGTGCAGAGAACCTGACCCCTCCTGTAGAGAATGGCAGAGTCGTAATTGCTGCAAATGCGTCACGGCTGGAAAAGCCTGGGGCCAAAAGATCATTTGCATCCTGTTGGGTTTAAGGCCTCTGCTCGTCGTTCTAAAACACACCTGCCAAACCGTAATTGCTCTGTGATGTGGATACATGCCCCATTTTATCAGTGCTGTTAAAAACATAAAGCAAGCCTTTAAATGTGTTGTGTGGTTTTTTGTTTTTTTTTTTTTTTTTTTTTGTGCATGATTTTAGTTTTGTTTGTGTTTGTCACTTGTTACAATTTTTTCATTGGGAAACTTTACATTGCTTTAAAGAGCAAAATTAGTATCTAAAACAAGCTTGAATTTAAAAAATATATGAACTAATAACAAAACTTTCTGCTTTGAGATACATTTGTTCACATTTTCCAGAAAATATTAATTATAAAGGGTCAACAACATATGGCAGTTATATTACAGTGTAACAGTAATGCAAGCGCTACGTGCCCACTTTTCTAGAGCGGTGACATTTTAGATGTATTTCAATAAACATGCAGTAAATTGTTCTCTCATCTGGGAAATTTCTGCTGTGGTTTTCCACGTAGACAACATTATAGTAAGTTTCTTTCACTGTAAAAATGTTAATGCTTGGCATTTTATTCAATGTGAGTCACAGCTTTATAATAGTAAGCTAACAGAGCTAAGCAAATGTTCACACTTTTAATGTGTTCTATGGTGTTAAACAAAAGTTGTGCCCTCCTCAGCATATGGCCTGAGGGAGACCTGTCATCCTTTGAGAGACAATGCAATCTGACCTGATCTCCCTCTCAGAGGTCTTCAACCTTTAACAGAGCTTCTTCTTTGAACAAAATGCAACACTAAAATCCAACTGTCAGTCAGAGCTTAAGTGTACAAAATCACTCTTGTCACGCTAAGGCCCAAATGTCTATTGCAAAGGCATCCAGGTTGCTATTATTTGTATATTACCTACAGTAAATTGTCACAGACTTTGAATATTTCATTCCCCACAGAGTTATTGACTTTTGCCAAACTAACAGCAAATGACTCTGACCTCCTGTTCTGTGTTGGCTCTCTTTAGCATAAAGCATTGTTCCAGGTATTTAGTAATTCAGAGGTAATCCAAGTGTCTGCATTCATGGTTCACCCAACCCTCATGCCTCAGGGTGATCTTCCCCTCAGATGCCTATCCTGTTGTTTATGGTAAACAAGCACTAAAAAGGGATCATATCGGAGTCTGTTGCTTTGGGTTGACAGATCTGATTAAATAAGGGTAAAGGGAGGGTCTAAAAAAAATGGACTAGAAGAAAAGATCTATTGGAAACTAAGATGATTAAAAACAAACTGGAGTAATAAAGCAAGGTCCCTTTTCCTCCAGTGCCACCACATTAGGGCCCAGCTGCCACAGCAGAGGCCGGAAAAAAAATAAGGGAAAAAACAGTGTTTCCAAATGTTGCACAGAGGCCTATTGTTGGGCTGTGCAGCGTTTTGGTACATGCAGAATTACGAACTAAATATTTCAAAGCAATCCCTACCAGATGAGAGTCATGCAAGGCCAGGCCAGGCCTTAATCTAAAGCAAATGTCACATTCTGAAAGTGTTTGGCGATTTTTTTTAAAGGTGGGTAGTTTAGTATTTTCCGTATGTAATGATGTAAATCTCATAAAATCGTTTCGATTGGAAGCTCAGTCAAACACAGTCTCTGGGTATCATCTTATTCATTATAATAGGTTACATGGGGTGGGGGTCATGGAGTGGGTGATGGCTCAGAGGTTGATGAGCGAGACTACTGCTCAGAGTTTAGGTCTTTCTACTCACCAGACAACAACTCTGCAGTAAGTCCTGTAAACTGCAACCACCTGCATGAGACATCCCACAAAAACATGTGGAAAATGTGTTGTTTAAGTAAGAAGATTGTACCGGATTATACCTTTCTTTGTATGAATAGTCACAATACAGCAAGGATTTAAGCCTAATCATATGCCACACATTCAGGTAACTCCCAAATATGAACAAAAACTAATGTCAAAATGACACCAGGAGTGTAATTCTTTCAGATTTTATTGCACCAGTCCTACTCCTGTTGTTTATTGACAAAGTGTGGGCTCACCTGGTGAGCATTGGCCTCGAGGGGACTGGAAAGTGATTTCATGCTTGATAAAAAGTTTCAGGAAAACCACAAGGGATGTACTGTAGGTTGCATCTATTCATCAAACAGCAACACACACATTAATGAATGCAGCGCACGTGCACGCAAACACTTACTGTATGTTATGTAAAGTCTCTGTTCATCTACGTTATTTACAAATATTTTGTTAGAAATGCATGCATCGTTTTAGTAAATCATGAAAATTTGGGATTGTGTGCGTGCATGTGTGCAAAGACTCACCAATACCCAACCACTATTACATTAAAAAAAGTAAGAGAATACTGTGTCCCACTGTGAAGGAGAAAGGGGAAAGGGAAGAGTCTTCATTATGTAGCAGGGTGTTTGTTGTATTATTTTCTTTTGTGTTAGGCCCTGCATGCTCCATACAGGTTTACAGAAAGGAGGAGGGTGTTGTGGGTAATTATAGGGAGATGGTGAACTAGGTGACCCACCACACCCAACACTTAGTGTGGCATGCTGTCTGTGCTCTACAGGTCCTGCCCAGTCGTCTATGAATGACAATAGGCCAGACCATGGAGCCAGTAATTAAGGTCTATGGCAGAATTCACTCACCCGACCTCAGTCTTTCTACCTCTCCCCTTGTACTGATTCTTATGTGTAGGATGTCAAAGTCCTCATAACGCTCCTCAATTAAGGAAGCAGAGAGGCAAAACCAGATGTCAATGACCATAATAACCATTTTTCTTGTTTTGGCATTTATAAATCAACACTAATGGTGGCACTAATTAACAAGTAAGTTGCTATTTTACAAGAGACCTAAATATAGGATCTGTTCACTCTGTGCAGGTATTTATTATTGCACTATAAGCAATTAATAATGGTGTATTGTCCCATGTCTTCATTTATGGGTTGTTTCAAATACTGCGTGGTTATACATAAATGTTCAAAACTCAATAAAATATAATAAAATAAAAGCCTGCAAAACTAGATTAAACTGAAAAAAAGTATGTAGTCGACCATTTTAGTAAGGTATTGTTTCCAAATATTTGAAAAATAAAAGGAAATCGTGCTTTTATCATTGTTGCAGGTGCTACATGTTTTGTAAGATCCCTCCAGTGTGAAAAGGTGTTCATGCAACAGCCTGCATACAATAATATGTACATACTGTTCCATAAGCTAGAGGGCAACAAAACCTTTTTTTTATCCTGTTTTAACACTAGAGGGCTCTCTCTCTCCGTCTCTCTCTGTCTCTCTCTCTCTTCCTCGCTCCACCCCCACCCCCTTCCCCCTAAACAGGTTATAAGCCTTTAATTCATTAATTTTGTGTTTCACTGACAACCATAATGAAGTTTTCAATATCTGCCTTCTCTAATAGCTTTTAACTGGCACATGCAAGTAATTTAAATTACTAATTGAAATATTTAGTTGAACATCACCTATGCATACAAATATATTATTGTATGTAATCATTTTAACTTCCACAGTAAATCCAATAAATTTAAGCCAAATCAGTTAATGACATAAGCTTTTTACTAAAAAGAATAAAGAACAAGGTAATGATCTTCCCAAGTACCACTTGTAAAATAATTCAACAGTTATAAAAATCAAAACATTTTAAATTATGCATTTTTAATAAATACCTTTAAATAATTAGCATGTTATCTATAAATGTTTTTCAATATATTTTGTCCAATTGATTTTTTTTTATGTAACTACAACAGAATAATGAATGTCAATCGTTGCATGCTTTCTCCTTTTATTTGGATTGGCACAAAATGGGATGAGCTAATTAACATTTGATGCTAAATGCATGTCAAACATAATAATTTGCTGTAATTTTACACACAATTTGTACTTAATAATCTGACAGTTACTTTGTAAATGTATTCATCTATTTGATTGAATTTATTTAAATTGACATGTGGATGGAGGTGTTTTAAATTTATTTAGAATGACCTAAATGCTGTATGCAAAAATGTTTTAATCAAGATAAAATATAAGACATATTTAATGTCTGATTTCTTAGGAACAGGTTTCAAGTATTGTTTACTTGTAAGATTTCAGAAAGTCATAACAGAATCAGACTGGAGGAACCTCCTTCTAGTTTTCAAGTGTCGAAAAGTCTCCATGATGAGTTAAAAATCTACACATTGTGCTCACATTATACCAAAAAAAAAATCAATAAACTGTAGCTAATTGCCACAGTATTACCACTGCAGCTTCTTTAAATAGGTTAGTACCTCATATTATACATTTCAAGCTGGAACTTTAACTTTAATGCTGCTGTAGGAATTTTAAGCAATGAATATAAATGGTCACACAGTCAGATGGAACTTGCTCCAGTTTCTTAATTGTATCATATTAATCAATAATAATTACCCAGTCCTGAAATTGACCATACATGCTAATATTACACAGCAACTAAACCACAATAAATTAATACATCACACAATCATATTCAAGAGTTGGGGACCTTGCTTAATGGCCCACTTGGTTATGTGAGTATGCAGAATTGATGATGATTGAGATTATACCTTGTTCATAATCCATCCTGACCACTGCAACACCACAGTTGCTATACAAATATATATAAATATATGCTATACACCTAAAATATCACATTTTAATATAGAGGCCATGTATTTATGTGGTGTCCAGTTTGTATGTGGTGTTTGTGAGAGGCTTCATATTTGTTTTTTGTTGATGAACTATTTGTGTTGTTAGTAACCTGCCTGGAATTGACATGAACGAAGTGTGTGACACATTTGCTTGACAGGTTATCCTTGTTGAAATCCTTTGATCTATGGGTAAACTCATCAAAACACAGTCACATGACTCTACTACCTGTTTGTACTTTTTTTTTTTGAACACTTGATCCATTTTTATTTTGTCATTTGCATGCAAATCTTATATAGTGTGTGAGTGAGTGAGCGCACGCGCATGTGTGTGTGCATGGATGCTTGCGTGCCCACTTGTGTTTGTTTGTGTGTGTTTGTGAGAGAGAGAGACAGTCACAGTGACCTACTACTACAATACGGGTGTTGTGAATAATATAACATGCAAATATACAGTTCCAAAGAAGCCAATCCAATTATATGTGAAGGTGGGGTACCGTATGTTTGTATATGTGTTAATTGAAATGTATTTTATTATTCACCAGCATTCAACATATATCTACAGTTCAAGAAAAAAGTCATATTTAGAACATGCATCATATGCTATCAATGGCAGAAAATGCGCAATAAAAAAAATTAATAATAATTTTTAATGAACAGCATTAAGTATTCAAATAACTGCAATTTGCATTTTCAGTGTTTACATGAAGACAGAGGCGAACCTTTTTAAATGTTTTTCAATTCAAATTATTTTGTATAATACCTTTTACAACACATAACAGTCATAAATAAATTTCTGACAGACATTTAAAGTTCATTCCATCATCAAAGTAGTAATGTAAAAATATGGTGGTTGTCTGTTTTATGTCCCAAAGGCTTAGCCCCCCTCTTTAGTTTCAGAATAGAATGTCTGCCATCATATATTAAGGTGTACAATGCATGTCACTGTGGCTGTTCAGCGGTTCTCTTAATAAGCATTTAAGAAGATAGCTGTACATTTTTGAATCTCAAAAATATACTTACCTTAAGATTCAATATTTGACCCAAGGGAGGACATTCGTATAATTTGTGCCTTGGTGACAGAAATTTACTTCTTGACCTTTATTACTAGCAGTGTAGTAGCAGTGTATTGCTTGATGACTACAGGTTATGCAGTATTTGATTAGATTACATATTCCACTTTTTATTTTTTTAATATTGAAATTAAATGCAAATCTTTGAAGTTTAACATTAATCACAAATGAATTCTTATAAAACCTTGCTTTTTGCATAATGTTTGTGTTACTTTTTAAAACCATGCATAATTGCAAAACCATCCACAAATACAATGGTATATCTTTTGAATTGTGAGTTTGAAGACCCCATTTCTCTAGCCATTGTCACAGTTCTCTAGATGGAGTTTTTTTTATGTGGTACACTAATTGTAGTGTGTTTTAAAGTCTTCATTGTTTTATTATTCTCAGGGGACCAAATATTAGCTCAGTGGACACAACCAAATAATGATGCCATATACATACGGAATGATAAATGATGATAAATACACTTATTTAATAAACATAACCAGCAATATTGTTAAATCATTCATAGCAGTAAAACTTACCTTCACCCTACAATACTGTATTAAATACAAATACAATCTATTTCATAGACTAGACTTGGAACCCCAAAAAAGTCTGAGAAATATTAGCTATAGCATGCCAAAATGTGTTGCAACGTAATACTGTATTTATGTGTCATATTAACTATCCCTGACGTTCCCTAAAGTCTTCGAATCCCTTTGGTCTTCTCTTCCCATAGTCTTTCTTCTTTGCTCAATTTAGCCCTTTTAAGGGCTTTTGCAATACGTTTGTTTAGCATTAGGATCACCACTGAGCCGCTGGCTTTGTGTCAAGGCACCCCTTGGTTCACTCTGGTGCCAGTGTCATGACTATGGGGACTGGCTTCAAAGTCAGTCAAAATAGCCCTCGTGTCTCTGTTTAAAGTGGGAGGATCAAGTCTGACTGCTATGCTTTCATGAGATGCCATTGTTAACTGTATCTTCATTAGTGTGTACCTGCTCACACAACAGGCCTGATTCTATCATGCTGATGGACAATGCAGAGAATGCAGGTCGGAGAGTCACTTTTATCTATTAAACATTAAGTAGACAAATGGATGAAATGGCTTTATTGACACTTGGCAAATATGTTAATTTCACTCAGTTATTAGTAATGTGGACCGTCAGCATTCGTTTGTTTGGAAACAAAACTGTATACATATTATAAAGCAAGTATTGATCCTGTGAAATGTTATTAACATGTCACCATGTTCATTTTATTATTTCTATATCTACAAATGAAACATCTGTATTATTTAAGCATGATATTTTATAACTTTATTTGATTATTTATTACTTTATTAAGTTAAGTAACGTGTGCTGGTAATCCAATTAAATCTATATGATGCTTTAGCAGTTGTTACACCAATTACTGCACATTACTTTTGAATTCTGGAATATACCAGAAGTCTTAAGAGAGTTTGATTGATGACCTCTGAAATCTTTATTCACTGGACAAATCATATCTGTTTAATGTTTGTAAAATAACTTTTTCTAAAAAACATTTAGAAATTAATAACAGGTGCTAAATTAGACTGAAATAGTTTTAGTCGGACTGTTCAGAAAGTATTTTCTATCAAATGTGTAGTGGTTCACCACTTCATGCCACACCTAATAAGATAATTGTTACTGAGTGCAAAGATAATATTTCCTAGTACATAATTAAAAATAATTCAGCTCTCTTACCATCTACACTTCATAATAACCTGAAAAGATTCAGAGTAAGAAAAAAAACAACAAACATTAAAGCAAAGAGTCAAAACCATTGCTGTGTGTGTGACATTCAAGCAACTGATGCCAACGTGATGGACCTATTCACAATAGCTCAGAAGAACTTTGCAAATCATTGTCACGTCTGCTGCGGCATTAACAAATATACTACACAAAGATAAAAAACCTTAATCACTGGCAGTTTTCTGAACCTAAAACCACCTGAAAAAAAGACAAATTAGTGTTTTATGGTTCAAGATAAGTTTTAGGTTGTTTTTGAGAAAAACAAGAATTGGATTCTCTATGTCAAAAAAAAAATATCATTCAAAATACACTGTTACCAAAGAAAAGTCCAAATGCCAGCATCTCTATCATATGGAAGCAGAAGTTCAGTACAAGGCACTGACCCTGGCCTACAGGACAATCTGCCCGTTCTTTTCCTCTTTCCAAAATATACTCCATCTTGTTCACTGTGCTCTAGTGATGAATATCGCGTGGTGGAACTATCTTCCCAACACTGTACTTAAGGTCGAGTTCCTTAGCATTTTAAAAAAACTTCTCAAAACACAGCTCTTTAAAAGGCACTTGTTATGGTAAAAATAATATGGAAAAAAATAAGGTAGCCAGATTGGAAAATGCTCAAGTTTAAGGATTCTACAGTGTAGCTGGTTTCTCTTTAACTACTGACTTGTATTCTCTTATTTGTAAGTCACTTTGAATAAAAGCGTCTGCTAAATGACTACATGTTAATGTAAGTACCCATAGCATTTGGTGAGATGTGTTGTAAGAATTTACATAAATTTGTCATTTGGTATTTTGGTGAGACATGCTGCCATTAAGACAATGCTTTTTCTGTGGAACTATGAGTATCTCAGCAAGACAATGTTCCATCTTCCATTCGAGTTACAACCGTGTGCTTTTATAAACAATAAAGTGCATGTGTTTGATTAGCATGCCTGCAGTCCAGTTCTGTTTCCAATCAAAAATCTTTGACATTTCATGTAGAGAAGACACAATAGCAAACACAAACTTTTCTGCAACTTAAATCTTGTATACATCAAAAATCGACAAAAATTCTACTTGCAAAAGGATATTCTTCAATTCCCACACATCTGAAAAGCATAATAAAAACAAAATGTGTTGTCTGGTAGTAAACCTAAAAATAAAAGCATAATACAGAACAATAATGTCACTGTCTTTCTGGGATTACTTAGTAAGAAAATGAATAAAAGGGGCAGGATCATGAGGGGGCAATTTAACACATCAGCTATCCTGAATTTTTGCTGAGGACTTTGGGAATAGGTCCAACTCTCCTGTTGCAAATGTAAAATGATGTGAAAATATTGCCAACAGAAAATTGTCAACAAAATGCTATACAAATATGGTTTGTAAATAAAAAATAAATGAATAACAAATTCTGAAAATAAATTTTTGACCATCATGTTTTAATGCTTATATTTGACGTGTCAAAATGTTTTAAATGATAAAAGTTAAAATTAATGTTGTAAATGGTGACATTAAAAATCAAACAGTCATGTATCCAAGTGCAGAATTTTTCTTTTAAAGATTTTACAACATTTTTCCTAACAAGTAGGGTAATATCTTAACAAACAAAATTTGTCTTGTTCTTCTTCTTATTGTATTTTTTACTTATTGAAAAGTATTAAAATATATGTTCACAATGCAAAATCAAAACCCTCATTTCTTTCATAAACAACTACCATTTGTTTCCACTTTTATCATTTAAAGAGAAAATGCAAGAAGTGTCTGCGTTAATTAGGATTTACACTTATGGGAATTACCAAAATTAAGGATGTTTACTCCTTATAAAAATCTTAAGACCAGTTAAAAATTTGTGAGAATTTGCATTTTGTATCTTATAATTCTAAATGGAGCTTCACAATGCTAAAAGAAAAAATCTGCGCCAGAGACAAAAACTGAGCAGTAAAACAATTTTTTTTAGCTGATTAAAATTTTAAGACTGTATAGCCTTTAAAAGTCAAAATCTGCGCAGAAATTCAGATTCCATGTAATTTTCTGTCAAGTATTTACAGTTAAGACCTCCTGAGGGCAAAAGCAAAAAAGCTCACTGATTTTGACCGTGGTAGGATTGTTGAGCTGCATAAGCAAGGCCTCTTATGTGTCATCGCTGCTGAGGTTGAATGCAGTAAAACAGTCATTGTACATTTTTTAAATGAAGGTTATGGAACAAAAAACTAAAATGGTAGACCCCAAAAAAATTAATTAACGCTGAGCCAAAGGAGCCGATTGGCTGTCTGACCAAGACACGGGACCATCCTCAACCTAAATTAAGCCCATAACTGGTGCTGACTGCAGCCCATTAACCATCAGACAGCATCTGCAAGGGCAGGGCTTCGGAAACAAAAAAAACATCTTTAGAGACCATGTCATCTTCAACGCTACAAAATTGCCTGTTTGGACATCGCAAGGGTGCACCAAACATGGGAAATTGTAGGGTGGAAAAGTTGTATTCTCTGATAAGAACAAAATTATGGCATAAGGAGGGCCCACCTGAGATGTTTCCTACACGGCATGGGGGTGGGGGGCTCATTGGTGAGGTAATGCAAGGGGTTTTTCAACATGACAATGCTGCAGTTCATAATGCCCACCTGAAAAGGGACTTTTTCCAGGAGAATAACATCAGTCTTTTGGATCATCCTGCAAGTTCCCCTGATCTAAATCCGATTGCTCCCACTAGCCGATTGTTCCCACTCGCCTCCTGAAAACTCAATCAAGGTTGCCTAAACAAGGGTTTGAAGTGATCAACAAGAATGGTGGAGCTACGAGTCCTTTTTTGACACTTTGATTTCGGTTTTGAGTTTTTCAGGGGTTTTTTTTAAATTATGGTCTTAAACTTTTGCTCAGTGGATAATTAGCCTATTTCAGTGAAATTTTTGATTTCAGTAAATTCCCTGCTTAACAGTTTTAGTCTCATACGTCAAATTCTTCTTTTCGCATTGTGAAGCTCTACTTGGAACCTTCTTAAGATCCAATAGTGCAAAATGCGAATTCTAGCAATTTTTTAAACGATCTTAAGATTTTGATCAGGAGTGTATGAATAAACTATTCTGCTCATATTCACATTTGTTATTTATCTGTAACATGGCTAAATTAACCAGTTGTAATGTAAATCATATTTTAAAATACCTTTATAGTTTATGCAGCAAAGCATAAATTATGCTTAATAAAGCAAAAATATCCGGTTCACAATAAATCAGATTTTTCCACAGTCCTTTTGAAAGGAATAGAAATTCCTATTTGAGTGCAATGAAAATTAAAGCTAAAAGGAAATGCTGAAAACATGAGATTGGTAAATGACCTCATAAACACTCTCCCCACAAACTGTCTGGCTGCATTTCCCTCCCTAGCTTACTCATTCCCTCTCTCTCATCTGGCTCTTTCTTTCTCATCTTTCTCTCTTTCGCTCTCATCTCTCTCTCTCTTTCTCATCTCTCTCGCTCCCTCTCATTCTCTCGCATTCTCTAAGTTGCACGTCCGCTTCATCTGGTATTCATATGGGCTTTGTCTACCCCCCCTGTTGTTATCCATGCCTAAACGATTTCCTTTTTCAATTTCCAGAGGAAGTTGTTAAATGGTTCCTGAACCAAACAACTTTTTTTTATATCTTTAAATTCCTCTCCTTAACTTACTGTAGCTATGTAACAAAAAGTAAAAGATATAGAGGTTTTGTTTATGTTCCATTAATTTTGTGAATGTTTAATTCAAAAGATTTAACTTTTACATTTAGCTTTAACCTGTTGACAAAAGTTTCAACTGTATTAAACAAACAAACAAAACATATTCAAATTATTTAATTAGTTATTCCAAGTGTGGAGTTTTTCTACGTTATCCAACAAAAGGGAATGGTCACCGACATAAAAATGGCTACTCTGCCTAGTAACCCAAAACTGCTTGAAATTATTGAATATTAAAATGTTAAATTAACTAAAGCTGCCTGTGAAAAATCTAGTTGATCCTTTTCTCGCCTTTCCCTCTCTTTATCTCTGTCATTCTTTTTCCTGCTCACTTGTCTTTCCTTTTCCCTTATTCTTTAGCCATGGGCTGTGACTACACATTGTGCACATTGCTTTTGAAGGACAAATAGCATCAGAAGCAGACACTCCCTCCCCGGGCCGTTCTGTTCTTTCATTCATGCCCTCTAACAACGCTGATCGAATGGGCAAACACGGGCAACTCGGGGACTCCTCTCTGCCTCCTCTTATGCATCCCCAGATGGAGTGATGCCTGAGGTCGCCAAGATGCTCGTGAACTGCAACTCGTAATAAGTGGCAATGACAGGTGTCAGTTGTAGACACACTTAGTGCTGTGATGACTGTCCCTCTCACTTATAATCTACAGCCTATAGTTTTACAAGCCATAGAAAAATGTGTTCAAGGGGGCGAGCTGCGGAATGAGAATGTTCTGTTCACACGGGCACTTATGTACCTCGAAGCTTGGCCTTGCTAGTGCGGTGTACCACACGCCTGCTGCCAAGCTCAGTTAAATGGTCAAGCTGGTAGAACTAGGAATAAATATTATTAATGTCAGATTTGATTTATCCACCGGTGGCGAAAATACTGCACCAACAAAAATATTTTCATTTTAATAATTTTTATTTATATTCGAAATTATCTTAATTATGTGTGCTTGCGTGTGTCATAATTATATACATGCTATATATCATAATGACAAACATTTTAACACAAATTTATTCAGGATTTTTTTTTTCACCCCCAAGACAACTGAAGCTTCTGCAGAAAATAGACACAAACACAAAAGTAACACGCAAAAGTCAAACAGAAAAAGCCCAGACACCCAGGAATCAATCCTGGGACCTTCTTGGTGTGAGGCAACCACACTACATTCTTAGTTTAGGAGCAGCATATTTTGTCTTATGTCTGCTTCAAATTGTTTTACTATTTGTACTGTTTGCCTTGTGTTTCAAAACTTTCTGCTCAAAAGTTAGTTCGTTATTACCAATCATTTCCCATTTTAATAACTTTTTTTTTAGTATATGCAATATACTAAAAGTATATGGGTATTGTGGTGGGGTTGGTGTGATCGCATGGGCCGTAGCATGGCACAGCTCAATGAGATGCCTTCTGCAATACATTTATTGCATTTGCATTTCAGTGATGTCACAGTGGAAAATTAAAGTTTCACATAACTGTATAACAAATTTATAACAGACTACTAATAAACACAGAGTTCATCTTTTGTCAACTTTATACAAGAATTCATTTATACAGTTCATACAAGAATTTAAAATAAACTTTTTAAACTGATCACACTGATGGCTGTTGGTACTGTTGTGTATATTTTTTAAAGGCACTGGTAGCAGTAAAACAAAAGCATGCTGATTGTTTAACCCTCTTTTAACGGAAGGAAAGTTTGTCTTGTTTCCCTGGGTTTAGGTTGCTAATCTGTTGCAGAAATTTATGTAATCCTAATGTTGTGTTTTATTCATTTTCTGTAGGATTTTAAGCCTAATAATAATATGATTTTTAGTTTTGAAAAATATTAATGCTGGGGAAAAAAAACCTGAACATTATGTATAAAGTATAAGCTGGAAGCTATGTTTCCTGGAGTAACAGTAGAACCAATGTAACCAGGCACTAGTAATTATAAAATTATAGCTGAGCAACAAAACAAAAAAGATTAAAAATGTTAATAGTTTCAATGCGGAATGACAATTGGGCTAACAGTGAAATAAACGCCTTATTTTATTGATCTGTGATAACAGCTATTATATGAAATATTATATTTCAGCTAAATAAGCATCCATCACACAGCTGAGCAAAACAGAGGGTAGATGAAAATGCATAAGCACAACTTAAAAAAAAATAATTAAAAAGCGCAGCAGTCAAACATTTTCATTAGACAGCCCTTACAGATACATGTTGCCCTGAAAAAATACTTATTAGGCATTATTACTCATACGTTATTTTGTGATCTGTATGCACCTATGGTTCCTGTGTGCGAAGAAGATACATACCTTAAGAAATAAAAACACATTCAAAACTGAGATGTATTATCACACTGATTCCACAGCAAGACTTGGGAAAATGGAAATCTATAAATAGGTTGCTTTGGTGTGTAAACTCCTTATGTTGTATCTACATCTCAAAGTAGATATAACATTTTCTTAAGTAAAAATATATATCATTTTAGATTAATTAGTGTTTTTAGTTTTTTGTATTTACAATTAAATGTTTTATGGTTTATCACACTATACATTCTACTTCAAACCAATAATACCTAATAAAAAAATCATGTTAATATTTTAACAGAATTACCAAGCAACAAGCATGATTTGTCTAGTTTTATTATCAGACATATAATTATACATATATCTGTAGCATTATCCCACTGTAGTTATTTTGATATAGAAGACTTAATATCCGTGAGAATAACAACAAATTTGAAGCAGATGGACAGCATAGTAAAAACTGACCAACATGCCTGTCAGTACAGAAACAAGCAAATTTACATTTATGCAGATGATCTTAATCTGCTTATTTGCATGTCTTTCTAATGAGTGTGTGTGTGTGTGTGTGTGTGTGTGTGTGTGTGTGTGTGTGTGTGTGTGTGTGTGTGTGTGTGTGTGGTTAATTAGTAAGTCTTTGCACAGAATCCAGAAAAGGTCATACTCAGCCAGAGGCCTGCATATATTGCCTTTACTGTGACATGCTCAAACTGACAAGTGCACTGACAGCTTTAAAACCTTTTTTTTTTCTTTCTTTGGGGAGAGAGTATGAGTTACTGATCAACATTAA
>JAOUQT010000015.1:5113790-5132538 GCA_025769995.1 Xyliphius kryptos | reverse complement strand
CTCCTTTTATCTTTCTTACCCTTTCCTCACCTGTCAGTACATTTTCATTTCTATCCTTGATTACCCTGACATGTTGCACATAATTTCCTGCTCTATCTCTCGACAACTCTCCTTCCTTACGGTCTAACCTCTCGTACAACTCATCATAGGCCTTCTGTTTGGCCTTTGCTACCTCCCTCTTTTCATCTCTTTTCATCTCTTTATACTCCTGCTTACTCTCTTTAGTCCTCTCCCTGTCCCATTTCTTCTTTGCCAACCCTTTCCTCTGAATAATCACCTGCACTTCCTTGTTCTACCACCAAGTTTCCTTGATTTCTTTCACCTGTCCAGATGACATACCAAGTACCTTTCTGTTGGGATAGCATATTTAAATTTTTAAATATTTTAATCACTTGTGTGATGTTAATGTTGAAACCTGCTGCACCAGGATTCATGTAAAAAAATACAACCCATTTATTTAAAAAGTAAATATCCACACTGAACTCAGAATTGCAATTTAGCTTACATAAAATTATTAGTTCAAAAAAATATATTTCTCTGTTAACTTTTTTAATCCTAACGATTTTAACATTCTATGGTAAAATGTTTAAATGTAACCGGGTAATATTACAGTTAAAACACTTCTGCAAAGAAGTACCTTCAAAATTTCAGTAATATTTGAATTTACAGAGACAATTTTAAGCTGGATTTGATAAAGAGTAAAGAGTAAGACTGTACTGTTCTCTGAATAGCAGTGCTATTCAGAGGAAATTAGAAATGTGTGTGGAGTCTGGATTCATCAGTAACTCGCATTGTAAATGTCAGTTTCAGCTGGCTACTATTAGCTACAGTGCATCCCACCCCTTAGCATTTAGCTGAGCAGTAAACACTCCTAGACACAAGCTATATTCACGTGGAAGCAAATATTCAGAATAAAGGGCCGATCAGAATAAAAATGCGTCATATAAACATGCCATTGGGAAGATTCTGATCGGATTAAGCTCAATCTGAATCAAATTGTATTCCAAACAAAAGGCAGAGTTTATGCCGATCCTTATTCTGAAAGACGTCCATGTACACACTTAATCCGATTGAGATTAAAAAATAGCCTGACTGGGCATGTGTGGAAATTAAACAAATGCGCATGCCAAAATGCTGCTATTCCGAATAAAGCTTGGTGCTCGTCATATTTAGATTTTTTGATTTCCAATGCCTCAAATTTTTAATCTGATTAAGAAATTTTGCGCATGTAAACATAGCTAAAGACAATCCTCTCTAAACCCACTATGATGCTAGATCTTACCTACTAGAATGAAAATAATATTTTATTTGAGGCCAAATGCTGTATTCATAGAAATTATAATGATAATTAAGGTTTAAATGCTCTCAAAAGAGAAAATGAACAATCCTGTCAGTGCACATTCCACTTCGAGCATGTCAGAGTAAAATCGAATATATGCAAGCCTCTGGCAAACCTTGATATTTCAGAATCATGCATTAAATTATTAATTATAACACACACATACACAAACACACATATCATTTATTTTATATAATTGAATATTATACTCCACAGGGTACCTGTATACTAATTATTAGCTTAAACATTTTATTACTCTTTTCTATTATTATTTTTTAAAGATCTGCATCTTGCAGGTTGCCCTTATTTTAACTGTGTAAAAAAAATCAAAATAAAAGTCAAACATGTAAGTTCATTTATTTGTCCAACATTACATAATATATCCATAATCTTATGGATTTTTTAAAAAACATTTTCTATGGAAGCCGAAAGTGTTCGTCCTGAGTCCACAAGGCTAGTGGAATAAAGGAATACCAGTTTTCAGTCTTCAATGGGAGGGTTAAATAAACAGCATGCTTTTGTTTCATTGCTACCACTCAGCATCTAATCCCCAGCAGTATCCCTTTAACAACAGGTCAACTTCTGAAAAGGTGAACCACTGAGCCACAATAATGAGATTCGAGAGGGTGTTCAAAGCACTTGAATAGACACGTGCATTGTGTTTAGCTGTGTATGTGTGTGTGCGCATGTGTGTGAGGGTCCTGAGAGAAGTTTGATTCCCTACTGTGGGATTAGTGAAATGTAAACACCATAATTGCAATGATCTAATGATCTACTCATGATGGCCCCTGCTGTCACAACTTCACTCTTGAACACACTTCCATAAACACAGAGAGAGAAAGAGAGAGAGAGAGAGAGAGAGAGGGAGGGAGGGACAGGCTGGGATTGCGTGACTTATTTTAAAAAAAATGATGACTAAAATATAGTTGATAATTGTGACCTGTATGAGAATATCTGAGGCTTTGTCCAGCTTTCATTCAGTTCACAGTCAGTTATGGATAGGAACGCATAGGTGGCAAAATAAAAGCAACTTCTTAATGTCTATTTTCAATGTGAATTTCAGGAGTTAAGTATATAATTTTGGTTTGTGAAATTAATTTGTTCATCTGATAATGTATCTGACTGAAAGGGTTGTGTGTGAGTTTTCTCACTTAAAAAGCAACGAAATCACATTGACACCTTGAAATTGTGCATGTGGAACTTAACCAGACTTCACTGATTAAATTAGTTTTCACCAGCAATAATTTGGATGGTCTCTCTCTCTCACACACACATAGACACACACTTTCTCTCATGCTCTTTATCTGTTTCTGTCTGCCTTTCTCCAGGTTAACTGAGATTGACAGGAGGCGCGTGTGCTCAGCGAAAATAGAAAGGCTGACCCTCGAGGTACATACAGTACATGTCTTTGTGAACAGCACATTCACTTTTCATATCTCTAACTCCCTCACCAGTTTCTGGCGTTTGTGTAAACAACAGGATGACACTTTTCAAGGTGACAAATGTGTCTACAACCACCTGTCAAAAGTATTAAGATTGCCGCTTGGCATCAGCATTAGTCAAAAAGAGGGTTACTGAGATGCCAGTTTTGGTCAGCGGTGTTAGAGTGGCCTGATGTAGGAATTTCTGCTTTAGTACACAGCTCTTCAAGTCCTTCAAAAAAAACGGCATGATGTGCATTCATAGAATGCACAATACACATATGAAAGTGCTATAAGTATTTCCAAGGAAATATGCATTCTCTAAACAAGCTATGATCAACTGTATATATGACTAACAAACTTGATTATGAGCGGGTTGTTCAAAGTTAATGTGCACAAGTACTTTCACTGTACTTGCAATCACACTAACTTGTACATCTAATAGACCTCTGTGGCTTGTACAGCAGTAAGAGAAGGCTTTATGAGAGGGAGAAAAAGAGGGAGAGAGAGAGAATGAGAGTGAGAGAGAGAGACTTGTTTGGTTCAGGAATCATTTAACAACTTCCCCTGGTAATTGAAAAAGGAAATAGTTTGGGGATGGACTGCAGCAGGGGGGTGAGCAGAGCCCATATGAACACCAGATGAAGCGGACGTGCAGCTGACAGAGAGAGAGCGAGAGAAAGAGAGAGAGAGACCGGGAGAGAGAGAGAAAGCTTCAGGGGGTAAGTGCTCAGAAAAAGAGAGAGAGACATGGATGGAGGAAAGGGTGTTTATGAGGTAATTTTCCAAACTCATGTTTTCAACATTTCTCTTTGACTGATTTTTTTTTCTTTGTTCTTGACTAATTACTTCCAACCCCTCGGAGACGAGTGGTAAAGTGTGAAATTCTCTTTCTCTCTCCCTCTCTCACACTCTCTGTCTCTCTCTCTCTCTCTTAAACACACAAACGGACTCACACACTCTGACACAAAACAGCTGGCTTATTTGTTTTTGTAGCTACTACTTAAATTCTAAATCATCCTTTATATTAATATCATTTTCAGATTCATTCACAGATGCATTATATATAGACTACTGTATGGACATGTGTGCAAACCAACAAAGGAGTCATACAGGTCCTAAAGGTGGTCTAATATAACTGTCCATTAAGCAGCTTTCAGTTTTCCTTCATTCCCACGGTTGGCTATCCTAAATAACATAGTTATTTCCTGCAGATTGGACTAAGAGATAAAGAGCAGAAAACAGGCGCACGCTGAAGGCTGCACTCTACATCCACATCAGATGAATCTGCTTTATCGTCGAAAGGACGTCTGACTTAAATCATTTAATTACATGCTGCTTCGTTTTGCTCATGTGGTCGAGCACTGTTTCCGATGTGCGTGACTGGCCATTATTGACAATGACAGTGACAGTGTTTACTGTGCCGTGTCAAAGGATAACAAGGTGGAATCAATTTAGAATATGAAAACAAAGATCTAAGAATGTTATATAAAGCAGGAGAGGGAATTTGAACTAGATATTCTATATGAGAGACAAACACAATAAAAGTCTGTAACATTCATGCATTTCTTCCGCTTAATCCACGCAGAGTCATGACCCAGTATAACTGTAGAAGTATACAAATATTTAAGCAAAATTGTAATATTGTAAACTTTATATTATTATGGGCTGTTTTGGCTATATCACAATGTCTGCTTAGGGTCGGTGCATTGGCGCAGTGGGTAGCAAAAAGTTTCCAGATTTGATTCACTGGTGAGTATTTCCTGAGTTTGCATGTTATTGTAATGCGTTACATTACTTCATTACAGAAAAAAGTAAAGATTACTTTGAAGCTAGCTACACCAATCACTGCCCATGTCTTTGAATAGGGTTAAGTGCGTATATAAAATGAATGAGTGAATGAATGAATGAATAAATGAATAAATAAATGAATGATTGCTTACTATATCACATTTCATTCATTCATTGCCACTTAATTCACATGGGGTCGCAGACTAGCTGGTGCCCACATGGCAACTCTGGGTGTAAGGGTAAGGACAATTCTAGACAGGATGCCACTTCATCGTAAGGTGTACACACAGACACACAGTCAGACACCGGGCAATCTTTAAAGACACCAGTTAACCAGTTATGGTGCATGATTTTGGAATGTGGGAGGAAACCGAAGTACCTGGAGGAGACCCACACGAAGATGGGGAGAACATGCAAACTCCACATTGAAATTTCCCTGATCATCCCACCCAGGGATCAAAACTTTGCTGTGAGGTGACAGTACTACCCAATGCACCACCATACCACTTGAATCACAATTATTAAGATTCAAAAGCTGTATTCAGTTAGAAAACCTTTGTATTCACAAAATTATTTATTTGTGTATTTCGCATATAATACTAAAATGTTATTGATTGAAGATTCTGATGCACAAAACTCATTAAAACATTTTAATACAGCTTTCAATTTAATACAGATTTCTAGGTATAAGAACCTTATCTATTTCAATTTTTAAACATTTTTTCAATAATGTTATATAGTGAAATGTATCTGTTAAAACTATTTTGGGTTTCCTTGTCAGTAATATTGTACTATACACACAATAACGTGTGATTAACATGCTTGTGCCTATACTTTCATTTGACATAAAACAGTCTAATATAAGATCCGGTGTGCCAAATACTCTAGAAGAATTGACACCCCATGAAAGCATTTACAGTGTGACCTGATCACTGGCTTTAAAAACATACATTAAAGATCTTTACTTGGCTTTGAAAGCTGTCTCTACTATCCTGAGTCTGGCTCCACTGTAAACCATGGGGTGCCTTAACACAAAGCCAGGAACTCAGCAGTGTACTTAATGCTAAACAAACTAATGACTAAATATCCTAAATGGGCTAAATCTAGCATAAAAAAGCAGGGTCATTGGGGAATAAAGGAGAAGTGTGCTTTAAAGATTTTGGAGGAGCTCAGGAGATGTTAATTCATGTACTCATGGGCTTAATTTTAAATATTACAATAAGGAATGTTTTAGGGTCACAAAGCCTTTAAGAATTTTATTCGATAGATTCATCAAAATTCGTATTATTGTCTGAATGTGGATGAAGGAATCATTAAATAAAATATCAAAATAAATCATTTTATTTAAAAAAGTAGTGATGATGAGACTTTATTATATAATCACACTTACAAAGATATTATAATCCGAAGAATTAAATTATTCTTTTTGCTGCCATATACTGTAGATGCTGCATTTATATCAGCACATGTTTTAAAGACAAATTTCATACAACTTGTCAGTAGGGAATTTTCTGTTCATAAATAAAAACCAAGATAACAGATAATATTTTATGAATATGAAAGATATTTGCATTCTGTAGGTTATTTTATGTGAATATTACATGAGTGTATGTGAATGTGCACATATTTTATTTTACACTTGCAATTAACTTGTGACTGCGCATGCATTTTCCAGTGCATCATTTGCAACATATAGTATCCAACATGCATCAAGGCAGGTCACGTGAAGAATAGCAGAAAGAACTTTAGATTCACATGCTCTGTGACTCCATATCTGTTTGTAATGCAAATTAAAGAAGGAAGGGAGGGGTCAGGACAGGGAGCATAGCCAAAAACAGATAGAGAAGTGGGAGTGTGTGAGATGAGTTTAAACATAGATCAAAAGCGATGGATTAGAGAACCTGTCAGAAATGTCAAACACTCAGTCTTTGTTACTGTCAATTAACAGAAGGTCACCTAGAACACACCCAAATGTATACAGCACACACATGAACACTGTTGGAAAACACAATAATAAAAAAAGTTAGAATGAGAGCTTAAGTTATAAATAATGCACTATATACTTATTATTATTTTTATCTTATAATAAAAAAATTTTCATTATGTGAATGACCAGACATTATCATGAAGCAAACCAGAAAATTGTTAGACTATACTTCATATATGATCCAAAACACAAAATATTTCTGTACATATCTAACTAAAAACTATCAAGAAAATATTTCAACAACTTTGAAATACTCATATCTATACTATATACAAGATACTCTATACTACACCATGTTTCCAAAAATATATTTTCACCCATCCAATTTATTGGAAACAGGTTTTCCAATCACTTCCATGGCCACAAGAGTATGAATTCGTTAGCATACCAAGACATTTTGGACAATGTCATGCTCCCAACTTTGTGGGAACAGTTTGAAGCTGGCCCCTTCCTCGTCCAACATGACCGTGCACCAGTGCTCAAAGCAAGGTCTATAAAGACATGGATGACAGAATCTGGTGTGTCCTGACATGTGGCTTCTTGTCCAACATCAGTGTGTGACCTCATAAATGCACTTCTGTAAGAATGGTCAAAAATTTCCATAAGCACACTTCTAAACTTTGTGGACAGCCTTCCCTTAAGAGTTGAAACTGTTCTAGCTGCAAAAGGTGGGTCAAGGCAGGTGAGCGAATACTTTTGGAAATATAGTGTATAATACATTATTACAGCATGTATAATGGACCAGAGATAAAAGGACATATAAGGTTAAGAGTTGACAAAATGAAAGAGAGCGAGAGAGAGAAAGAGAGAGAGAGAGAGGATGTAGGAATAGTGAGGATAGTCTGTTCTAAAGCTTGCACTGGCCACTCAGCTCCAGGATTAAAGCTTCAGGGAAGAGTCCGGTCACTTTCAATTCCAGGCAATGCAAGAGCAGGTTTGGTTGCAGAAAGGTGATCTAAATTCATTCTGAAAACAGCCTGCAGAAGACACACGTCAACAAAGACAACCTTGCATCATGTGTATAATCTTAATATTGATTATTGTCTCTTGCTTTATTTTCAATTCAGCTGTCAATAAAAACTTTTCATATCTAAATTTGTTAATAGTGTGGAATTGGAGTTAATAATCGAAATATCTAATATTATTCTATTAAAAACAATTAACAGGAACTTGACATTCACAGTGTGAACACAGGTAATATAAGACACCCCTATTCGCTATTGTTTATTTCTTTCTATAATTAGAGCAACACAATGTTACTATAACGATATATTATATAAAACAGAAATAAGAATTTCCAAAAGAAAGGTGACCAAAATACAAATAAAAAGACGTTGTAATTTAAAGGCAGTAAAAATCAATACTAATAGAAAAAATACTAACATAAACCAATAATTCTATTATAAAAATGCATTGTCTACGTAAATGCAGAGTGGAAATAATGACTTTTTTACACATTGTTAATTACCTGATGAGCTAAATGAGGCAAAGATATTTTATGGATCTAATAAATGTACCGGAAATGCTGTTCCACATTATGTCAGTTTACACTGTCATAAAATATGTTACATTAATATGCATTGATTCCCAAATTTTGCAAGCTAAAAAATTTATTAAACTATATAATAACAACAACTATATTATTATTATTATTACTACTAGTAGTAGTAGTGGTAGTATTAGTAGTATGGTATAATAATAATAATAATAATAATAAGAAGAAGAAGAAGCAAAAGAAGAAGAACAAGAAACATCAACTGGACAATGCTTTTTGTGTGGAAAATGTTTTTTTTGTGTGGAAAAAACTTATACACGTGTGTTTTTTCTGATTGTTATTATTATTAGTAGTAGTGGTATAATAACTAGTAGTAGTTGAAGAATCATAGTATATAAATAATAATAATAATAATAATAATAATAATAAATACTAATAAAAAGAAGAAGAAGATTAATATTTATTATTATTATTCATTCATTTTCTTTACTCGCTTAATCCTAATTTTAGGGTCAGCAACTCTGGGCAGGAACAGCCCTACACATCATATAGGATCAGTCCATCATAGGGTGCACGCACACAAATTCACACAATTTAGAGAAACGAATTAACCTATCATTTGCATCATCAATGAAGGGGGAACCAAAGTACCTGGAGAAAACCCGCTCAAACACTGAGAGAACATGCAAACTCCAGACAGAAATTTCCTGAGTCGCCCGACCCGGGCTAGAACCCAGGATCTTCTTGCTGTGAGGCCACAAAACTATCCACTGTGCCACCATGCTGCTTATTATTATTACTGTTAGGGTAGACCCCTACAGTCTAACAGTGTGTGTGTGTGTGTGTGTGTGTGTTTGTGTATAACTGTAAAAGTCGCCACTCCCAGTAGAGCATGATGGGACATGACGGACCTCCTTATCTTATTAATTCGGTTAGTCGGTAGTCACGCATGCGTATATTTATTCTGTTCGGTTATTCAGTATTGTATATTACTGCATATGTAAATAAAAATGGCTATGGATAATAACATAACTAATTTGAAATCTTGTCACAACTTTATTCAGTAAGCCCTTCGTTAATGTGGGTTATAACATACAGGGTGCATTGCTAAGAAGTAAAAAGGGAATATACTGAATATATAAAAGTACAGTATATGGAAGATTAAAGTGAGTCAGCGTAATGAGACAGCAAGAGACATAGAGCGCCCTCTTCTGCTCAAGAATTAACAACGCTTTGCAATGGTTGGCTGGACAAATGTGCTCCGTGGTATATGGATAATTTAACTGAGCATCACAATCTCAGGCCACCTGCTGCAGCCCCGAGCAAAAAAATCCTAGTTACTAACGCTCCTGGCTTTTCCAGTACGCTCTAACTACTGAACTATCCAAGTTGTTTACTCAGTTATATCATCTTAAAAAAACAATGTACACTGTTGTACACAATGTACACACACACACACACAGACACTATAAAGTAGGGCAAAGTTTCTCTAAATAAGCTAAAATGTATTAATTAGTAAACCTACACATGCAAAACAAAGAAGTAATACTAATAATAATAATCATCATCATAATAATAGAATTGCACCGTGCAGCAATTGGTAGCGCTGCCGCCTCAAAGCAAGAAACACCTTTCTTTGGGTCCTTTCTGTGTTGAGTTTTCAGTGTTCTCCATGATTCTGCATAGTTTTTCTTTGAGTGCTCTGGTATCCTTCCACAGTCCAAAGATATGAGTTAGCATAATTTGTGGCTCTAAAAAGTGTGTGGTTTTGTGTGCCATCAGATGGAGTAGAGAAATGGGCAATTCAGGTTGTAAAAAAGTGACACCTAGCTTTAGTTTGTTTTGCCATCTACAAATGAAAGTTAAAACTTTACCACGCAAATCGAAAGCTTTATATCCTTAACACCCAGAATCGCCGCAGCAAAGTGGATAAGTGTCTTGTGGTCTGACAAGCCCACAATTAAAATTATTTTTGGAAATCATGGACGTTGTGTTCTCCGGGCCATAGCAAAAAAGGACTGTTCGGATTGTTTTTAGGACAAAGTTCAAAAGCCAGCATCTCTGATGTTATTGGATACATTACTGCCCATGGCATAAGTAACTTGCACATATGTGAAAGCACCATTAATGCTGTAAGGTACATACAGGATTTGGAGCAACATGTTTCCATGCAAGCAACGTCTTTATCAGGGACGACCCTGCTTATTTCAGCAAGACAATGTCAAGCCACATTATGCACATGTAATAACAGGGTGGCTTTGTAGTAAAAGAATGTGGGTACTAGACAGACCTGCCTGCAGTCCAGACCGGACGTGTGGCGCATTATAAAGCACAAATTACGACAACGGAGACCCCGGACTGTTGAGCAACTGAAGTTGTACATCAACATCCACAGTTCCCAAATTCATATTGAGATTTGTTAAAAGGAAAGTTGATGTAACAAAGGGGTAAACATGCCCCTGTTCCAACAATTTTGGAACTGGTGCAGACATAACATTAAAAATGAGTGAATATTAAAAAAAAAACAATAAAGTTTATCAGTTTGAACATTAAATATATAGTCCTTGTAGTATATTAAGTTCATATTTTACTCTTTTTTATGTTTTATACAACGTCCTCACTTCATTGGAATTTGGGGTTGTAAAAAAAAACAACAACATGATATTAAAAGATGAACTGAGAATGCTAATTACAAAAAAAAAAAACAATAAAAGTCACACCTAGTTTCACACACTAAATATCTCCCTCAGCACCTGCCTTAAGATTCCTTACCCAGATATATAGTAATTTTACAGACTGTTAGTTCAGTTGATTTACACGGTAGAGAGTCAACATAAAAAATTTAATTACAACTCCCACCTGTGTGGGTTGTCCTTTACTGACACTAGGGGAATGTTCTTGTGTGGCAGCCTCAGGCAATTTGCGAAAGGATATTGTGTTTAGGGGGTCAGTGGGTGATGAGGGGGTTGCAAGAGATGTGGCAGGCATGTCAATCTGAGTACTGATCTACGCTGATTAATTGGCATCCCTTCAAGACTCTCAAACGAGTATGTTTGTCTTGATCGTTGTAAAAAACGTGCAGATAGCAAGATATAAAAGCAAGCAGAACTGAAAATTATAACAAATTAAAATCAAAGAATATAAACTTTCTACACATCTAGCTGTCTAAATTTAAATAATCTCATTGGCAAATTTGAATTATTTCTTTTTTTTTAAGACTCTTTGAGCATGTTAAAGTTTGCCCACAACCTCCTCATTTCTACTCTAGTTTTGACACGTTGGGCCGCTTTTGTTGGATCACTCTTGTCATATTTAGTTGATGTGCAGAGAACCTGACCCCTCCTGTATAGGATAGCAGAGTCGTAATTGCTGCAAATGCGTCATGCTGGAAGAGCCCGGGGCCAAAAGATCATTTGCATCCTGCTGAGTTTTTTTTTAGCCTCTGCTCGTCGTCTTGAAGCGCACCTGCCAAACCGTAATTATGCTCTTATGTGAATACATGTCAATTTTTTCATCACCGTTAACAAAATTAAGCCAACTTTTCTCTCCCATTATTGCCATTTTAAATTAAATCCACAGCTATTATTTAGTCAGTTGTAAAGGTTTCAAGGAAAGCAACTTGAAATTGGGCAAAAGGTCTACCTCAGTCATTAAAATACAAGAAGGTTCTAGATTCCTACTAGTTTAATTAATCTATTTTTTTCCTACTGTCCTTATTAAGCACATACAATCACAATTCCAAAAAAGTTGGAAAAATGTACAAACTGTAAATAAAAACATAATGCAATCATTTACAAATCTCAAAAACTGATATTGTATTCCCAATAGCACATAGCCACCATAACAAATGCCAGAAGTGAGAGATTTTAAAATTTCATGCTAAATATTGGCTCATATGTAATTTCGTGACAGTAACACATCTCAGACAATTGCAACTCATTAGTCATTCCATTATTATTTTATAGTATTTTTCACACGTTTTTTGGAATCGAGTTTGTAGAATTAAAGTCAATCAAACAGATTTTAGGTTGAGCAGTCTTGCTTTTCTTGCTAGCACGTTACAGTACATCTAATACATGTTTATAACCAATTATGTCTAAAATATTAATTTTGGATATGACTGAGTATGTGAGTGGAAAGTACTCTTATAACACTACTTGTTTACTTGTTAATTTGTAGCATATATCTATATATACTCACATATGTTCTAGTCCATAGGGTTAAATATGATGTCGGTACACCCTTTGCAGCTAGAACAGCTTCAAATCTTCTGGGAAGGCTGTCCACAAGGATTAAGAGTGTGTTTATGGGAATATTTGACATTTCTGCCAGAAGCGCATTTGTTATGTCACACACCGATGTTGGACGAGAAAGCCTGGCTCTCAATCTCCGCTCTTGTTCATTCCAAAGATGTTCTATCAGGTTAAGGCCAGTCAAGTTCATCCACAGCAGACTCTGTCATCATTGTTTTTATGGAACTTGCTTTGTGCACAGTCATGTTGGAGGAGAAATGAGCCAGCTCCAAACTGCTCCCAGTCGGGAGCATGGAATTGCCAAAATGTCTTAGTATGCTGAAACATTCATACACCAGTGGCCATGGAAGTGATTGTAACACCTGATTCCAATAATTTGAATGGGTGAGCAAATACTTTTAGAAAAATACTATATATATGTGTGTGTGTGTAATTTTTTGCTAATTCTGAGACTTTATACAAATAACTTTGCTCACACAGAACCTGTAATTTCCAGCCAAACATAAATAATCAGTAGCAGCAATATCCAAAACAGTAGAGATGGATTATGAAGAGTAGCCATAGCCAAGTATATCAGATTTCTGAAAATTATGCAAAATTGCATGACGCTGTCAGATACATGTCCAGGTACCTGAGTGAGCTAAAGTAGCTAAGCAGATCTTTTTATGATTTTTTGAAACATTGCAATGCTTTTTACTTAGTAGTATTTGAAAGTGAAAGTGATATATTTTTGCCATCATGTTTGCACACAGCAGAATTGATCCTCTGCATTTAACCCATCTATGCAGTGAAACTCACACATAGACACACACAGGTGAAGTGAGCACACATGCCCGGATCAGCCAGCACAGCACCCGGGGAGCAACTGTGGTTAACCACATGCCTACAACTGCCCCTAGATTTAGGTGGAAATGCTCGGGATTGAACCCAGGACCTCGTACATGCAAAGCATGCTGTCTGACACTGAGCTACATCCCCACTTCTCTACCATATTGAACATATCCAAGTGCAGTTTAGCCTATCGGTCATGCTTATAAGCTGTAAAGCTAACTGCAGATTCATGTATTTACTTGAACTATAAATATTTTTTTATATATATGCTTGATTAACCTTCTCATTTAGTATATAATTTTCAAAGAGCAGTTTTGTATTAGACGTATAACAGGCCACTTAAACTAATTATTCAAAATAGTTTTTCACCTAGCAACTATCTTATTTTCACTTAAGTACTAAACTTGATAACTACTTTTACTTTGACATATTAATATTACTATGGAAGCCTTTCCAACGTTCATTATATGAAGAAAAAAGAATAATTTATTGTGTTTTTGTTTGATTACAATTTACTTATAAAATACATTTTATTTCTATATACACTAATTTTGATAATATGGCTAGATGGGGTGTGTAGACTTTTATTTAAACAAGCAAGGCAGAAATTTCACCATTCCCAGATAAACCCTGAGGCAGACCTGTCATCCTCTTAGAGACAAGGCAATCTGACCTGATCTCCCTTTCAAGGGTCTCCAACCTTTAACAGAGCTGACTCTTTGAGCAAAATGCAACAACAAAATCCAACTGTCAGTCAGAGCTTAAGTGTAAAACGTTACTGATGTCACGCTAAGGCAATAATGTGCTAAAACAGCCTTCAGTTTGCTGTTGTTAGTAGGTTTGAACATATGTCTTGCTAGTGGCTTTGCATTTCTTATTTCCTATAGCAGTGATAATAACAACAAATGTTTCTGACCTCCTGTTCTGTATCTTCTCTACTTTGCATAATGCATTGTCACAGATATTTAGTAATTCAGTGGTAATCCAAGGGCCTGCATTCAAGGTTCACCAACCCTTATGTCCTGGGGCATTTTCTTCTTCAGATGCCTATCCTGTTGTTTATGGTAAACAAATACTAAAAGGGATCATATCTGAGTCTGTTCCTTTGAGTTGACAGATCTGATTAAATGAATGTGGAGGGGGTCCTTGAAAGAAAAGCATATGAAGAAAAGAAACTTCACTCTCTGAAACAATGGAAACAAAGATGATTGATTCAAAATGGGATAAAAGAAAAAAACTACTCTCTTCTTTCCCCTCCAGTGCCACCAGTTCTGGACACAGCTACCACAGCAGAGACCGGAAAAGAATAAAGGAAACAACAGTGCATCCAAACTTTGCACAGAGGCCTATTGTTAAACTGTGCTGTTTTTCTGTTCATGCAGAATTACCAACTGAAAATTTCAAAACAATCCCATACAGATGAGAGTTTTAAGCAAGGCCAGGCTTAAATCTAAAGCAAATGTCCTATCCTAAGAGTGTTGTATTTTTTAAGGCAGCTAGTTAGACGTCCCCCAGTGCACTGAAAACAGTCTTATATAAAGTTCATACTGAAATGCACATTGTAATTATCTACCTTAATTGAGAAGGATACAGACTATAATGAGATTCTGTATGGATATACAGATCCAATTATTAAGTATTTCATTTAGAACAGATGGCTAGTGAACCTGGATGCATACGCTGGCTAGTGTTTTTGTTTTACTCCATATATACTTTTTATAGAAACATTCATACCATCAGTGAGTTAATTATAGAGTTTGGGCTCACCTGGTAAGTTCTAGCCTTAGGGGTGTAGAAAGTGGTGTTGTACTTGATATAAAGTTTTGGGTAAACTACATTGGATGTTCTTTATATTTTATCTACTAAACAAACACTGGCATTATTAGTGAACATACAAATGCCCTGACCATAGCAGCACAAAATAAATCTTTATAAGATTGTTTATAGGAAGAAATTACAGTTGTACTACATTGTTTGTATCTGATATATTGACTTGCATGGGCATCTCTGTTCAGCTGGAGCTCCGCCGGTTTTTCAATAACTTTTTCATCCTATACATTGTTTTTAAGCTTGACTTATATAACTGCTTTTTCAGAACACTTTTCAGTGACATATCCAAGTGAATACATGCAGACACGTATATATATATATATATATATATATATATATATATATATACACACACTTGTAAATTAATAAAATACACGGCATCCCGCTGTGAAGGAGAAAGGGGAAAGGGAAGAGTCATCATTATGTTCCAAGGTGTTTGTTGTATTATTTTCTTTTGTGTCAGGACCGGCATGCCTCATTCAGGTTTTCAGAAAAGAGGAGGGTGTTGTGGGTAATTATAGGGAGATGGTGAACTAAGTGACCTACCACACCCAACACTTAGTGTGGCATGTTGTCTGTGTTCTCCAGGTTCTGCCTAGTCGTCTGTGAATGACAATAGGCCAGACCATGGAGCCAGTAATTAAGCTCTGCAGTAGAGAATCCACTCTCCCAGCCCAGGGCTCGCTCTTATTTAGGCAATGGATTTTAAGACCTAACGACCCTCTCAATCATGCAAATACAGATATGCAAAATCCAGAAGACTTTAATTACCATAAAGTGCACATTTTTTACCTGGGTTTGTTCTTAACAACAGAAATATGTGGATTAGTAAGTGATTATTTATAATCAATGTCATTACAAGAGCATGTAATATGATGAATATAATATATTACATTGATATATAATAATTTACTGCTATATTTAAGTTAAAATTCTTAAAAGACAAACAAGTTAAGACATACAGGTTAATGACCTTGGCCTAATAACTACATTTAGCATACAATATCAGAGAAAAATACAAAGAAGTGTAGTACCATGAACTTGTAATAAAGTTCTCACTTGAATGCATATATTATTTGGATTTAAATTTACTCAAAATATATTCAAAATGCACCTAAAATTGACTATTGTTTTTAAATAATTTCCTAAGAGAACTCATTCGTGCCTAGTAGTTTTCTTAGATGAATCAAATGTTAGCAGAAAGATACATTTTATTAAGAAAATTAAAAATGAAATATATTTGTCTGTTGATTAGCAAGCTTCTGTTTGCCTCAGCTACTCATTGTTGACACTAAAAATCTACAATTGAATGGCCAAAGGCAAACTGCAGACTGCCACTTCACAGGGAATTGTTGGCATGCCTCTCATTTGTCTAAATGCCAAGTTTTCTCTCTTTTATCAGGAGGGAGGAGAACAGCACACATTATTTCTTTGATTCTTTTCCTTCTTTTCTTATTGCTTTTTTCTCATTGATGTTCTTTGACAGGTTTTTACAGGCAAATGCATGTGAGATTATTTAAAGCAACAGAATTGGGGCTGTTGGGTAAGCAGTAGCTGTTTTGGCTATTGAACCTACCAAAAAAAACAGGCAACACAGTAACATCAGAGTAACAGATTACTGTGAATGTATATAGACCAAGACTATAAAACTATTTAAAATAGGTAAAAAAATAATGTAATATAATCTGGGAAAATATGCTTTTATTTTTATAAAGCCTCTGGTAATATACGTGTCCTTTGAAAAAATAGGTAGTGTAAGATTTTAATCATTATATATGAATAAATATATAGTCATTAAGCATAATCCTTTATTTAGTTTATATTCATTAACTATTAATTATTGTTAATATCTTTAATTAATCTTGTTTAGCTTACAATATGTGTGTTTGCCCTATAATTTGTGTGTGTCTAAACTGGGTCAAAGGCTGTCTTCATTAGCCTTGCATAACCTATAATAGTCTTATAAGCAGCCTTGGTCTGTTTTCTCACCCTGAAATGCAAACAAAAGGATATGCTGGGCCAAATTCTATTCACATAAATGAAATGATATATGTAAGAGATATAGTGAATTTCTGAATGATGTAATATAAATGACAAAGTATATATATTTTCTGTAAGACTCCATAAAATCAGAAAAATTCATGATAACATGCTAGTGTATGCCTTTTTCTCCCCGGCACAACTTTTCAAGAACTGAGTATAGAAGCAATCAACCAACTACAAATTCAAATCAAAAAGCTAGCAATTATTAACATCATTACAAAGATTGTATTACATAATGGGCAAGAGCAAGAAAGTAAATGCAAAAAAAGCAAAATAATCAATAGTACAGTTAAGTAAAATTGGTTTAAGTGTTAAAGTACTCACTTAGGTGATTTTACTATGAAATAAATGTTATCTCTTTAAAGTACTTTTAATGTTTGGAACCAAGTAAGTTCCTGACTCATTTAAGTTGCAGTAGGAACAGGACATTCCCTGTTGCTGAGTTAGGATCTGGTGGCTGTAACGTCTACAATATATCATTTCCATTATTTTCATTATAATTATGAGTGAGCCCTCATACTCTGTAGAATAGGTGCATAGTCATGGAGGAATAGATCATTTCCATTAGATAATGATACATAAGACAGAAATGTGTGATCAGTGTGATCAGTCAGAATGTGTTATTATGTGGTGTATCTTCCTTACAAAGGGATAAAACACCCCAATATCAACAATGAAAGAACAAGGCTTTTTCATACCATAATATTGCCTACCTTTTTGTAGTCCATATATTGTCTCCCCAGTGGTTAAATTAAAATTACTCAGCCTTGCTCTCTTGCATTACATTTAAGGTAGATTGCATTAGAGTAGTTGTGGGTTCAGAATGGGAAAAAAAGATACTTTACTGTAGTAACCCATTATATTAACTTATTGGTTTTTATCAGAGCATATGTGATCTCTGTGTCATCTTCTGAGAGATTAAAGTTGACTGTTTAATATCAAATATAGAATAGAAATGCAACTGACATAAATGATCCCAACGTTAAATCAATCTATTAATGGTGATGATTGAAAGGTTAATTTCTTAAAGAATCCGCTTACAAATATTTCACATCACAAGATATATGTGTTTAAAATGGTCAATTAATTTTCAGAGCAACAGGTTGCATTTATGTTTGAATGCACATAATGACTTGATCCTTATCTATGACTTGACACAACATGCTTGTGAACTACTTGCACATTTTAGAACTGATAGTTTTAAGCACCATTCAGTAAACCTTTCATTAAAACCTGCATATGCGAAAGCCCTTCTAAATATTTGAAGAGCCCCTAAGGGTGAAAACCAGATCTCACCCTAAACCATCTGCCACAGCCCCCCCACCAAAAAAAGGACCTTACGTTCTTCTTCTATGTGTAAAAAAGTGTCTTACATGCTTCTAATAAATCAGCTCAACTAATCATGCCTTTCCAATGTGATTCATGACTTACTGACAGCTGAAATTGCCGGTGAGGATCCCTGGCACAGAATGAGTCAAAATTAAGCCGAACTATTGTGTGTGTGTACGTTTTGAAAAGTACTAGGTGGTGGTGGTGGTGGTTTGGGAAGGACGTTATAACACTAAAAGTTCTGCTTTTGCTGGTTTAGAGGAAGAGAGTGAGAAACAAATACATATGAAATGACTTATAATACTTACAAATTATACTTGTTTTACAAATCTCATGCTTGTTTTATATTTAAAATTATAGTTTAAAATTATTTGAATATGATAAAAGACAAATCTTTCTGTGCAATATATATATATATATATATATATA
>JAOUQT010000015.1:5094020-5104809 GCA_025769995.1 Xyliphius kryptos | reverse complement strand
TTGGAAGGGTTGCCATGGAAAAGGTCTTTTATTTTTAAAAAGAACATGGCAGCATTTAGTTTGCATACTTGCTTCTGAGCAACTCCAAAATGTACAGTAGGGCATGCTTGACTGAAATTGGGTCATGAGGCCTTACAATGATAGCAAACTCATTAACAAATCTACCACAAAATGACTGAAATGACAGTGTTACAATGGTCCAGATCTCCTCCAAATTAAAATTCAGCCGTTTAAAACAGCTGCGTATAAATAAATGCCAAGACATAAACATAAATTTGTAGAGAAAGTGATTTATTCCCGGTGAAGCTGGCTACAAGCTGTCAAGTCATGGGGGATACTTACTGTTTTAGACATAGCTTTTGAATTTGTCCTGTTTCTTCATTAAGTTGACTATTGGCTTAAATGCTTTAAAAAAGTAACCTAACCCCTTAATTGGTCTATGGATGCCCTTAATAGGGGCTACCCACGTGGCAATTTTTGTGTGCTCATTGCACCCTGGATAGTTTAAATGCAGAGAAGAATTATCATTATTATTAAACTCAGTAATGGCAATGGGTATCTGTAGTGATGGTCAAATTAACCAAGATATAGAACACCAACAACGCCTGATGTAAGCCTTGGTCTGGCCTGTAGCCACATATGGATATATAGCTTGGACACTGATGGAAGAGGAAATATATATTCGACATATTCCGGCTTTTGTGAGCAAGTGTGTCTGGAACTGTTGAAAAGCTCATGTATAAAGATAGCCAGAATAGAAAAGGATTTACTGGACCACATAAAATTCTGCAAGCTACATTACTTGGAATAAATTACAGGACTTGTGTAATTTATTGTAATTTGTAATTTTTATATATATTTGTAACCTGGATGAACAACATCACAATGTGGACTGGATCATCATGGGGCTGCATGTAACACAAAATAAAAGACATTGGACTCATCTGTGCAGCCAACCACCATGAAGCCATGATGGTGTATGACATTATTATGTTGTTGTAACTAATTTTAAGGCCTTCCATATATATTATATTTCTATATTCTAATAAGTAAAAATGATAAGAACCATATATTGCGAATTTCAGGGAAGGATTTTATAAAGGAATTCAGTATTAATAATTATAATTGATACTTTATTGATCCCCGTAGCGTCAGTTATTTCTAACTACCTCAAAAAATATAAATTGGGAATTGGTAATGTATATGTCCTTACTTTATTTTATACTCCTCTGTCAGTTGACTTTTTTTACTTTGTGTCAATGGCCAATTGTTTGTGTAGCGCATGAGAAATATTATCCTGAAATTCAGCTCCAAAACAAGATACTGCCAAGTCCTGATGCCCCAAGGTAAACATCAGGTAAAGATTAAATTAAATTGTGATAGGCTTGATGGAGCAATTTTTCTCCATTTTGGTGACTCTCTTTTGCTTGCTGTTGTGTAAAGAGGATTGCTCTTTGACAAGGTGACACTGACAAGATTCGTCAGTGTGCAGCTTCTTTATGTTCCGATCTTTACACTGGAAGGTAGCCAGCGTCTACTGTAAACACTGTGAATCCTCCTGCACAATACGCCTACAAAGACAGGGTGCAGAGCAGCAGACATAAACCTTGCTCCAGATCATGAAAAGAATGCAGATGATTTTACTTTTACTTTTATTAAACAGGTAAATTTAACTTTATTGTCATTGCTTTGTACAAGTACAAGACAACGGAATACTGTACAAGACAAGACATTTAGCATGTTCACTAGAACATGTGACCTCCATGTTTGTGAATTTTGATTAATAAAAGGGGCTTCAATGAGTTTTGTTTGAGTTGGAGAGCCACTATCTGATGAAGTCAGAAAAGCTACAAGTCAGAACTTTACTTTACTGTTCGCATAGCCAGTGACTATTACCCGTCTACCTCATACATCACATTCCCACCCAGAGAATGACGCTGTAAATCTCCTGCATTCAACTTGTATTATTCGTCAGTGAACATCGTTGAAGTGCATTTCTCTGTGAGATAATCAATACCACAATGTTTTCAGGATGGAATCGTTTACTTTTCTGTATGTATCTTTAATCAAACATGCCTTAGGTAGACAAGGCTCTCCATTCTGCTCTTCTTCCCTCCATCTTGCATGTTACAAACAAGTCTGGGCAGCTTGCATCTCCCCTCTTTTTTCTAGATAAACACGTGCAGGAAATGAGTGTGGTTGGGCTGTGATTCACCCTAGACTGGAAACACTTATTGTCTGAGAAACCCCATTCAAGTCTTTAGACATGACATGATTTCTACGCTAGACGGCATCTTGTGCTGCTGTGTAGCTTATTTGTTTCTTTTAACAGCTAAGCTCAGATGGTATTCGCCTCAAGCAGCTGCTAGTTCAAGTAAGCTTTTAGTGAACGTGTAAGGTAATAAAAAACAAATAGCTCTGTGATTTTCATCATGCTCCCAGAGTAGTACTGTAGTATTGTAATGTTCTATAATTTGTTGCTGAAAAATAAAATAGGATCTATGTTTGTGGTTTAGTTTTGCTTAGTATAAGTAAAATATAATATGCCCGGGGTGACTAAAGTATAGTTACAGATTCACATAACCTGTGTTGTCACTTGTGTTTAATCGCCCTTGAGCCTTGTAGGACAGCTGTTAGGTGACAGCAGGCCAAGTAATGAGTTTTACCTTTATCTGAACTATAAATGCTGCTCTTTGCCTCTAGGCATCACTGTGCTCTCTCTTTCCTTTTCTCTCCCAATTTGTGTTTACTAACATCAAATAAAGATACAAGTCTTAAAAGACATGTCTACTAGTTATAATCATTCAACATAACTGAATTTCTTAAGGCTATTACTGTTACATATGAATTTGATTGATAATTACTCTTTAAAACCATGTAAGATAATTCAGCATGTGAATAACAACCACAGTGTGTCAATTTTCAAGGAGAAATTTTAAGCATGATAGATCAGCAAGTCTTCTGCCCACTATCATAGTATTTATCAAGTAAAATCAGGAAAAATCTTGTTGGATGTATTTGTAGATCATATGTTTTTTCTAGAAATAAACTCACTTAAGCATGCTAACAGCTTGATTGCCTATCACAGCTTGTAAATACCTTTAATCCTTTACCAAAGCAGCTCCGCAGGCCTCCACATGAGTGTGGACAAAAACTCAAAATGAAAATTTACAGCCAAAAGATGGCTTTCCGCCTGCTTGGCTGTTAATGCATGCAGAGACTCGCAGCACTAACTTGTTTCTTACTGAAGGTACAGTATGTTGTGACAGGGACAGGCCTGTAATGTATGGAGTTGTGCAATGTGGAGCCATGCGTCAGTCTGCACCATTCTGATAGTAAGAACAGAAGAGATAAAACATGGAAAAATATATTTAATCACAAATGCTGTTCAATATTCTTGTTTCCCCATGTAATGAGAAGAACACATTTTGAAGAAGTGACTGACAGATACTGCCTGCCATAATGTTAGTGTGATTTTATATGAGCGATGATTATTAGTATATATGACAAGTGGATTGTTAACATAAGGTGTATGAATTTGCATGGTAATGAAAGATTGCTAGTCCTGACCTCATCTCTTACACCTGCCTGATCCCCCTTATAGTCAGCTTCCTGTGGGAGATCACATCATACACTACTACACACATTTACAGACTATTTCTAAGGAATCACCTAAAATGATGAGATTCTCTTCTGAGTCAGGTCGTTTTCAAGGATCTCAGGGAGTTTTTCCTTGCCAATGGTGTGTTACAGCCTGATCATTATGGATAAAAAATATCTTACATTAACTTCATGTTTATATCCAAAATTTTATTTCTGTAAATCTGCTTTGTGCCAATGCTACATTGTAAAAGGTGAGATAGAAATAATTTTGAATTGAATAATACAGTCTGGACAACTGGACAATATGTGCACTAATAAGAAATGCCAATCCATATTATTGATTTTACATTTTGTTGCCTGTGAAAAAAGACATCCTAATACAAACTTTGTATTCTGCAAAAATTATAAACATTTAATTTATATCTAAGTTGAGTTTTTCTGCCAATAATATAGGTGGACATGATACATTTTAGGAAGCATGTACATCATTTACCAATATAGCCTTGCCTACAAAGGCATGTTGGTTAAAGTCAGGTATAACCTGGATAGTACTTGTCTACTGTATGTGATGAACTTAATAACATCTAAGCTAAATGATATATTACTGTACAATAGAATGTGTTCCTCATGGTAGATAAGTAAAGACTCTGTACTCAACAATAAATCAGAATTTTCAGATAATCACTGTGATCTGTTTATCATTCAGTGTGTTCCATGCAGAAAATAGGGATGCATGAACAGAAACAATATTCAAAGCATCTTGAAATAATGAGTATGTTTTATGTTTTCTATTTTCTATTTATCACTTTTATTGCTTACATTTTTCTGTTTTCTATTTATCACTGCCACTACCATATCTGTATCTTTCTTGTAAGACTTGTAGAATCATTGTTTTAATATGACTACCATAAAATGTATGTGCACTTAACTATCACATCATTAAAACTGGAAAGTGCACTTATTTTGCATTGATGACAGCAGGCAAAGTTTTAGTATGTTCATGTGACACCTTAATGTTAGTCAACAGAAGCAGGTTATTAAATCAGCAATTAATTCCAGGCCACTCAAGTACATAATTCAGTTGAAATGAAGAGACATCCTTTATCAATATAGCCTTCAAAAGACTCATGTTTTGATCTTGCAAATTTTATCTCTGTAAAGCAGACAAAAAAAGTTTGATGGTTGTCATAATCAAAGCGTTAACACCGTTCACATGGTAGCATTTGATTCTGAAATTTTCTGCAGTAACCTTGTTAAAGTAGAACTTAGACCAGAAATTTGGTAAAATTTTCATAGTGTTTTAATGCAATTTTCTTTCTTTCCATGGCTGGAGGTAGGTAGGATTTGCATTTTAGTTATGGTTGAGACATGTACCAATAACATCCATTCCAATATCTGTAGTTACTAGAACTACTTTACAGTCACATGGAAACACCCATTTTGAAGTCTGTGGTTTTAAATACCAGGACGCTATAAAACAACTGGTCCTCCGAAGGTCTTTAGAAGGATGAACAACAATCCAATTCCAGAATTCCAAATTAATGCTTTTCTAAGAATTAAGAGGAAAATTAGTAGGTAACTCTTTAAAAACAAAAAGCTTTTGGCAGTTTGCTTATTTGGAATGTTCGAGTTTGTGTTCAATATATGTGAAGTCATCAGCAATAAGATTGTACCCTTTTTACACATAAAATCCGGGAAACTTCTGCAATATAGTTCCAAAGATTTTTCGGAGTTTCCATTTTACACATGTAATGATCATCCAGGAGATGTTCTGTGCACACTACAGAGGAAATATTTTGCAATGGCGAGGGGGGGCTTGGTAGTGTAATGCAGTACATATGGCATGACACAAAACATAAGCTGCAGGAGAGTTTTGTTTTGTTTACCAAGAAGAATAGTGGCAGACTCAACAATAATGCTGACCGTTTTTGTGTCAGCATTAATATTACATGTACTTGCAGATATTTGCAAGATCAACAAAAGAGAGGAAACCAATATACATAACTTTTCTTTTCTCAGACATGACCGATCCATTTACATTATTGTTATTAATTATAAACGTAAACCTTTGATTGCTGGTAAGTGTGTGATCAAAGCATATAAGCACTTTTACATGCAAAATAAGTCACGTTAAACATTATAAATATGTAACTACAGAATGAAGAGAGTGCTTAGTCTATCTCTTTTCTCATGCATTTTACACTGTTACCATAATATAATGTACTTGATAAGGTGACAATAATAAATCATACAATGGACAAAGCATCTCTCCTGCTGGAACAGGCAATGCATTTTACAGGCAATATTCTTCCAGAAGTTATAATGGTCATAAATTTTTAAACCTTATTATATAATCGGGGTTTATGAGATAACAACAGAGTATTCCCAGTATATACTGTATGTGGCCGTCTGGTTTATGTAGGAATAAAACGTGAGCAATCTTTACTTTCCTGTATTTAATTTCTGTACAGTACAGTATATAAATAAACTTGCATTGAATGAAATTGAAATAAAATATATTGTACGTCATTAACACAACTGCTGTAATTTTCGTGTACGTTTTCTGCTGCGTTCATACAAGTGCTGACTGATATTTTAGCCTGAAAATTGACTAGGGTGCTAGGAGGATAATATCTGGGACCAATTTTTCGGCTGGACACACATATGGGTCCTGTGGGAAAATTCTGGAACATTTCGGAATTACCCTGCATGTGTGAAAGGGGCATTAAAGAGGTGAATGATGCTGCATGTCAATCTGGGAAGGATTATAAAGCCATTTACAAACAGTTGGAAGTCCATTATTTAGCAGTGAGAAAGATTATTCACAGTAGAGAGGGTCTGTAAAAGTGTGTGCAATGGTGAGAGTTCTAAATATGCATGTTAATAGTTCATTATTATCCCGATTGCTAGAAAAGTTTTGTGTTCGCAAGGTGTATTCCAGAAGCTTACACTGTCTGCATCTATGTTGATAACACTGTCATAATATTATAATATTGGCGTAGTCAACAGCATAGTTTCTCAGGACCGTTTAATTCATTGTCTAAGCTGGAATGACCAGCTCTTAAATGGACACTTGATCCCAACCCAACTTCATTCGCTTCAGTGAACATAGATACACTGAACCACTTCTTCTTCCTGCTTTGTTTATTTTGTCAGCTGTTTTACTTTTAGGAATGACAGCCAACAATGTAAAACCCACAAAAAGAATGGGTGATGAAAACATACAAAGTGCGCTGTCTGAGAATATAGGCTGACCTTTTTTGCTGACAGCATCATGCAGCCCTTCTTTAATCCTCTCATTTGGGTGGGAAAGGCACTCTGAACACCACAGAAACACTGGTAAAAAATTGAGACTTAAAAAGCCAGTACTGTCTGTATGGTGTGTGAATTCTGGCTCTGACAGTTCCTTACGTGAGCTATATCACTTTAATTCATCACTAGAAATGTGTATGGTACAGTAACATATCTCACAACTGTCTTATATCTGCCTAAAATAAATTTCTTACTCTCACATCTTTTACATTTTAACCAGTGGGATTCTGTTGGCAATTTGGGAATCCTGTTGGCAACCTGCTTATTTAATTATATAAATAAACCAAATAAATAAATGAAACATACAAACAAATAAAAAAAATGGTGAACCTCTAGTTAATTTAACTGTTTGTTTAGAACACATGCTGCTTTGTTACATACATAATGCACAGATTTACTTACAGCCATAAAGGCTCTTCTGGGAATTACAAATGATAGCATTGCACTGTAGTACACTGTAGTTAGTATTTAGTACAGTAAAGTCAAGATGTGGATATAGATTAGTGTAAACATGCAGTAACAGATATTGCAGCAGTTTGATTACATGTCTAAAAACTAAAAAAAAATTATTTATTGGTTTTACAAGAGAGAAAATAGATTGCATTTTTGGAGTACAGTCATTTAGTTGGACACACTGGCTACATGTAAACTATTTGTACACACATGCTTTTAATTAAGAATCCGGCATTTTAAAATGTGCTTCCTTTTGTGGTAGTAAAGAAGAGATAGTATTCCAGTGTTGAAAACCATGGATTTCAGGGCTTCCTTTGTTTTCAAGTAACAGTTTAATTTCCATGTTAGGTATATTAGACTGGTATGACCAGTCACTCAGCAGCAGATAACTTCTGTCTAACTGTAGAACAGATGATTTGGTGTGGGCTTCGTCAACCCTACTTGGCAGAGCTTTTAAGTTCCCACGGAATGGACAAAACAAGGTGATGTTTCATGATATCATGGGTCAACATTCCCAACAAAATCTCCACAATTCTTTCCTCCTATCCAAGAGTACCAGATACATTCTCACCCGACACAGGCACAATCACACTCAAATGTCTGCAATTTCGATTAATTCCTTCCATGTTTTCTACAAGACTTACATGTTCACCCTCCCCCATGCTTGTTTTATGCGCTCGTTTTTCAGATTCCTTGTACCCACAAACCACCCCCTGCCAGGCCTCCCACTGTTTTGCTGGCCAGAAAGCAACCCTCCTCTGCCCCCCTGTCTCCATCCAGGTAAAGTGCTGCCATGCCATATAAGCATGTCAGAGCATGGCATGGGGTCTAGCTTGACTTTAAACTGTACAAACACTGTAGGTTTTTATGTGCTGATGGACATATGATAAAGCCTGTTTAATCTGAAGGAATTTCAGAGTGGTTACAGCGGTTTGGAATTTCTGTTCCTATTAGTGTTACTGCAAATGACTCCTAATGTAAACCAGTCTGTAAAAGGCTCGACATTGCATGCCCAGAGGTGTGGCAAAACCCCTCAACTTTGAAGTACGTATATACAATAACAGAAGACTACATTGGGTTCCACTTCTATTAATAAAGATCGATAGAGCCAACAATATAACGGACATAAGCTCACCGAAACTAGACAGTAACAAGTAGAGATATATTAGTGTAGTGCATAGTATAGTATAGTTCAGTGCAGTGTAGTGCGTAGTATAACCGTAGCCAAGCATTGTACACAAAAAGTTCATTGCAGATAGCATGTTTTTCAGAGATAGCGTGAGTGCAACCACCAAGGTTAAGACATTGGATACTGACTGGTTGACCACTACTTTTACCACCTTTAACCATCAACTTTTCAGTTTTATGAAAAGACAAACGTAGCTCTGTCTGTATAAGAAAATATGGTAAATGCCATAAATGTAAGTTAAAAAAATTCAGCTTGCTAAACACTTAGCATCTTTAATTAACAATTAGAATATTATGTGATCTGATAAATATGGCTATGTTGCTATATTGTTTATTGTCAAGGCATCACATACTAAATGTTTTTATATTTAAACATGGAATTCAATTAATTAATTAAATAAATTATTTTATTACAATTAATCAAACGGTCAAGTGTATTATCATATTACAGATTTCCCTTTTATGGCATTTTTAAAAAATTCCCTAACTTTTCTGGAAATTGGGTCTTTAATTTTTCCACAAAATGTCCCCAAGGTATTGCAAATTCACTGGCTGGGTTACAGCCATGACAAATAAACATTTGGGAGATTCATTCTTTTTTTCTCATTCAGCTGAAATGCATGCATACAAATACATACACATTGTATCTAATTATTAACAAGTATCTAATACTTTACTCAGTGGCATGTATTAAGAGACCATTAACTAAAAGTATGTAGGAAATGATTTGCTGTCTGTATATATATAGAAGGTTATAAATATTTCCGAAGCTAAAAGCTGCAGTATATACAGTAAATTCATACACAAAAAGAACACAGAGAGAACCATTTTCCGCAAATTTAGTGAACATAACCAAAGAGTCTGAAGATCAGTGTGAGCATACTTGTGTTTCAAAACACATCGGTCAACACCTTTCATGTAAGAGGAAATGAATGGGCATACAGTCATCAAATATAGTACTCCAAAAGTTAGCATGGCTCATCTTTCAGTCTTGCACAGAAAAAGTTTCAAGAAAGAGCGGTTATAGGCAGCCATAGCTCAGCAATAAAAGCCACAGGGCCGGTCCATCAGGTTCTGAGGGAGAAGCTCACACTTGTCAGTCACATGAATCACACATATGCACGTGGTGTGAAAAAGAGGAAGATAAGAAGGCACAATTAATAAACATGATAATCAAACGTAAGCTGTAATAATAGATTTGTAAAAGTGTATGGTGAAAAATGATTACCCAGAATGCTACCTGCTACATTTCTTAAACAATTTCACAACCTGACGATCATTTATATATCCTGTAAGTCGCTTGATAAAAAGGCAATAGTGTCCTTGTATAATGATGAGCAAATATTTTCTCATCACTTTCTGGCAAGTGCCGGTAAACAGATAATTCTCCTATTGAGCACTGTTCCGAAATAATTATCATGGATTACTATAATGAAAAAAAAACAAAACAAGCTGGATCTTATCTCTCATACTCATCAGATTTTTTGGTCACGCCCATTAACAGCATGTAAAAGTGAAAAAGTACGGAACTGTGTTAACTGGAAATGAATAAACAAGCTGTTGAGCAATTCAAGTAAGGCATGTGTGTCTGGCCTTTGATTTTTTTAGATTCATTCGGTCATAATTTACTAATTCTTATTCTCTTATTGATGCTATTTACACACTCTATGAATGTATGAATGTATATTTATCTCTATGCCTCAATGACAGACATACACGTGTATTAGATTACCCATACTTTTACACACCTAATTCCACACACATAAATAAGAGGACTTAACAAGTGTATTATTAAGAAATTTCCTTTTATTCTGTTTATTCTAAAGCTTTAAAAAGCTATATATATATACATGAAAACAATCCCCAAGGCTGAACGACTGTGCTAAAAATCTAAGCTATTTAAAGGAAGATTAAACGTCTTTTTGAAAGCCAAACACCCGATTTGTACCAGTATTTACAAATCCCATTAAATTATAACATAATTTAGAAAATATTTACATTTAGGGAAAGATACTGTATGAAGAAGCACATTTTAGTCAATTGAATATAAAAGGTATAAAAAACAAACTGTATTTACATACATAAGTCATGTATAACACATAACACACATGCATTTGTCTGTCTGCTGAATGTGAATAGAAATATTAAACAGTGTACCAGCCAAATACTAATGATGCTGATCACTGTGGTGTTAATCAACTAAACATTTGGTTTACGCTGATAGAAACCTATA